>JAVJIF010013184.1:0-115697 GCA_038442645.1 Agave tequilana
CCACCTCCTTTCTTCTTCCCCACCAAAACTCATCTTCACCACCATCATCTCCACCACCTCCACCGCCGTGTACACCACCACGTCCATCACCAACCTTCGCATCTTTTCCCTTCCGGCAAGCTCTTCGGTTCTAGCCATTTCATGGCTTCTGAAATGGTGTTTTGTCAACCCCCAAAATTCTCCTTCTCAACTAGAACTTGCACCCTACTTTCACTCTCCTCTCCCTTCCTTAGGCCAGGCCGCCGCCACCTGGGTGCCGCCGGCCAGGCTACTAGCCGGCCATGGCCGGCCATTCCCCTTTCTTCTTTCCTTTTCCTTTTCTTCTTTCCTTCTTTCTGTCTTCTTTCTTTCCTTCTATTTTTTTTCTCCTTCCTGTCCTTCTTTCCAGACCTGAGCCAGGCCACGGCCTGGACTGCTGTGGTCTGCCCCTCTTCTCCTCTCTTTCCCTTTTTCTTCCTCCTTTCTTTTTTTCCCTACTTTTCTTTCTTCTTTTTTCCTTCTGTTCTGCTCTGCACTTCTCTCTTTCTCTCACTCTCACATCTCTCTCTCTCCTAGCTCTGTTACATTCTTTCTCTCTGTCTCTATCTCTCTCTCTCTCTCATTAATGCGACTCTCACGTTTGGCCACTGGACCCGGAGCTTATCCCCGCGTCCAAGTGACTATGACTTGTTAACGCGCTATTCGCGTTTCAGCTTTGTTACGTGAGGCTCAGCCTTCGCGTAGCGAGATCTTCGCGTTCATGATGTTCACGTAACGCGACTCCCATGTTTACGATCCTCGCGTTCTCTCTCTCCCTTGGGTCCTCTCTCTCTCTATACATACACACACACACACGTGTGTGTGTATATATATTTGTGTTTATATATATATGTATGTATGTATGTATGTATGTATGTATGTATGTATTTGTATTTTCTAATATTGAACGTGTTTACGCGTTGGTTAGCTGGATTCTGGAGATCGGGAATTTCATGGTGTTTTCCGTATTTAGGCGAGAGTTCTCGCTTTTCTGGATACGCTGCTTCGACGGCTGTTTTACTGTATTCTCTGGGACTTTGAATTGTGTTCCCGAACATGTGTATTGTATAATGTGATGTATCTATATTCTGTGGACTGATGCTTATAACAGTGTAGACAATATTCTATATATGTGTTTGTTCGATACTACATCTTCTGCAGGTACTCTTGCCTTCGGGCCCAGTCTCCGGGCTTAACCGCTCTGTGGTTCTATATTAGCTTTCGGGTTATACCCTCTGGGTTTTCTAGCTTCATCGGAGCCTAGCTAAGCCGTGTGACTGTGTAATTAGCCTATTAGACACTGTTAATGGTTTAATTTTGCATCATAATCATCACATTACCTACCATATTATGTTAAATATATTACTAATAACTCTTTTTTGGGTAATTTGCAGATAAATCAAAAGCCAAGAGCAAGAGTGAAACATTAAATCAAAATTTTCAGCTATTTTGGGATTATTGGAGAGATTTCTTGGGGAGCAAGAGAGATCTTTCGAGATAAGGGTAGATTAGTCCTAAAATAAGAGGATGAACTTGGACTAATGCTAGCCTAAGTACGTGGAGAGTTGGATATTCCCTAGAGATCCCCTTCTAGAAGACAGACAACTGGAGTTGGATCAGCGCAAACGGCCAGCACATAGCCGCGAAAACGTAGCAAACCACATAGCCGCGAAAATGCAGCTTTTGCTACGTTTTCACAGCAATCTTCTAGAAGAAAAGTTGCGTTTATGCGGCAATCTTCTGGAAACAGCCGTGGACCAAGACACGTGTCCCTCGATTCGTGCTCCCCAAGCCATTGCAGCCTATAAATACCTTGTAAATTCACCCGTGAGAGGGTTAGAAAGAAAACAGAGAGCATAGCACCTCTATTGCTTGAGCTACTCTTATTATTCTTCTCTTGCATCATTGCAATTTAGTCTAGGTTTTTATTTTAGAAATTGAATGGGGAAGAGAGAGTGCTATTGTAATTGATTCAAGTGACACATCAATACAAGGATTACTTCTTTCCTCATTGCTCTTTCTTGCATCTTCTACTTTGTGCTTTTTGATTCATGTCTCTAACAATTGCTAACAAGCTTTACATTCCGTTCTTTTTATTCATGTCTAGCTAACTTCTTCTTGCATGGCTAACTAACTACTAACTCACTAACCTTAACTCTTGAATGATAACCCACATGAATTATAGCATGCCAATTAGCCTTGAGCAAGCAAGAGCTATGGATGGCTTATGATGAAGGGATCTAACTCTAACTCTCTAACAAGCAATCTAACTCTCATATTTCATGCTCTAACTTTATGTTCTTGATGATCTATTGATTGCCTAACTTGCTTATTTTGATTTGAAGAATGCCCACTCATCTTTACTGATACCGATAGTGCACTTGTTTCTCACCCTAATCTCGCCTTAAAATGGATCTTGATAGGGTGATGTTTAATTTTTTTGCCATATAACGCAAAGTGGAGGATTAAGAACTTGTATTTGAACACCACATGACTAGTTCTTAATGCACATGACTCTTGAAGGCCAAGGATCCATTGTGAGGCACTATCTTCAAGCAAGTTAATGGTTAGTGGGTTAATTAGTAGAATATTAGCCATGCAATCTTTCACATTTTCTACAACTCAAACCTTTCAAGCAATTTTCTTTTCACTTTTTCATTTTCTTCAAACTCTTCCTGCATTTCTTTTCTCAAAGCTTTCTTTTAAAAAACTTCTTGAAAAAACTTTCTTTTAGTTTTTTTAAATGTTCTCTTTTCTTTCTTTGGTTTCAGTCATCGCTTTCTCGAATCTGAATTTTTTTCTCTTTTGTTTTCACTCGCTCACTGATTAGTCTACGATTATGCATTATTATCGTATTTCCCACCGATTTATGAATAATTGTCGGTCTAAACCGTGTTTTAGTCTTTATTGCAAGTAGATCAAAGTTCAAGGGAAAAGGGGTAATAAGAGCCTAATTAAACCTCTTTTATGGTAATTAATCTCGCATTACTTGGAGGCCAAGCCAAGGATTATCTAGAAGATTCATTGAACCTAGACTCCTGCGCATGTCAGACGAATATGCGGACGAGATTACCAGAAACCGAATATACCCTGACAATCCACGAGGCCAGAGGAATGTTCTGACGAAAACCAGGGAGCTATCTCCCTGGTATTGCCGCGGAACGCGACAATAGCCGCGTTTCCGCGGCAAGGCAGTGGAGCCACGCGTTGATTTTCGACGCGTGGCCCCGTCTCGTCTTCCAGAGGCTTCTGAGGCCTATAAATAGCCCTGTATTCGACCAGAGCACAGGCAGTCTTCATTTTTAGGAGTAGGTGCAGATTTTAGGAGTAGTGTAGGTAGGTGCTCTTCATTTCTCTTGTATTTTCATTTCTTTTTAGATCATTGTAGTAGGGCTGAGTGATTTATAGAGAGAGAGATAGAGAGGGATTGATGTAATAGATAGTGACAGTCTATGTAAAGGTGCCTCCTTTCTCTTCCATTGTAATCTCCTTCATCTTCTACATGATTTCTTGCTAAATTTTCTTCTCATGGCAATCAACTACTAACCACTAACCATCTAACCACTTACTTGATAATCCACATGAATCGGGTAGCCTCTATTAAGGCCTTGTTCTTGCAAGAGCCATTGATGGCCAATGATGATGGGTTCTAACATCTAACTTGCTAACTTGCTAACCAAGCTAACTCTCTTTTATTTCATGCTTTCTTTTAGTAGTCTAATGAGTTGATGCTTGTATTAGCTTGATCTTGATGCATGTTTGAATGTGATGAACCATCTATGTGCCATGCTTTGTATCGTCTCTTGATGCCAAGGATTATTGATGGCCGAGGATCAAAATGTGAGGCAACTATCATGAAGAGGTTAGCATGGTTAGTGGAGTATTTAGTAGTTAGTAGCCATGAGTTTTCTTTTCTCTTGTTTTAGAAATCGTTTTCAAAACTCTTTTCTCATTTTTCTATCGATGTTTTCACCGCCTTCTTAGTTCATCCTTGTTTCATCTCCTTTTCTATTTTGTTTTCCAAACCACTCCTCTTTTGTTTTTCTTCGCCGTTTTCATCGCTCTCCTCACCTACCACATTCTGGATTTCCTTTTCTTTTCTTTTTCATTCTTTGTCATTCTTTTAACAAAGAAGAATTGTTAACAAATAACGTGAATAGAAACTGTCAATGCTTCTATCGCCTCCCTTCCCTGTGGATACGACCCGTTGAGCCAATGCTATAACGGAAGTATCAAGGGTACATTAGCACACATTCGAGCTTTTATATCAATTTCATAATACACATTTTTGAGTGCTAGTTCCACCCCGATCAAATTTTTGGCGCCGTTGTCGGGGAAGGGAATGGTTTTGATGTCACGTTTTTGTTAACATTGTCTTCTCTGTTTTGGTGTGCAGGACATTCTTTTCAGGTGCTTAATCTTGCAGAACATAATCTAGCTTTGCATCTCCCTGCTCTTGAAAGCAGGGACCCAGTTTTAAAAGAACCGCTGCACAACCGCGACATTTGCCGCGAAAACGCGGCCATCTTGTGAACATTGTATATCTTGTTGTGTTGGGATGTGTGAATTGTAATAGCTAGTAGATTTGTACTGCTATCTTTCTTGCTTTGATTGCCTGCACCCCATAATAAATAAAAGAACTAAAATACGGTATTTGGATGCTTTTAAAATGGTTTAGATATTTGCATTTAGGTACGTGTCAATTCAATTCCAATATACTGTATTTTTGTTCTATTGTTGTGATTTGGATGGAGATGTACATATGGCATTGCATATAGCATAGGACAAACACGTGGGTGATTTATCGCTTTGTGTTATATTATTGTCTATATTGCACACTTGCACGAATTGAACTTAAGGGCAAACTCCAAACAAGATAAGGTGGGGATTTACTTACCCTTCCTTAGCCCAAAAATCATCTCCCCACTCACACAACCCAAGCCCTAATAAAATTTGAATAGACGTTGGCCCCTAGGGACATCTAGGTCTAGGTCAACCCTCCTATAGGCTTGGTTTTGATTTTTCTTTTTGCTTGTTGTTTGATTTTTTCTTTTTGTTTGTGATTGTTTGTGAAATAGAATTCAATAATAACAATTCTTTCAATCCGAATATGAATCCATATATCACACCAACCCCATTTGATTCGGATAATTTCAACCCGGCGTTTTACAATATGCATCAATCAAATACACCGGGTTGGCCTTATCCGAATTAATACAACCCATACCCACATTCTTATGACTATAATTTTCAAAATAATTTCAACTCGTCATAGAGTCAATGGGGATTCACTTCCCCCGAGTTTAATTTTCAACCTCCTTGTCCACAATGTCCCCTTGTCCATCATATTCACCTTATCCACAATATTCATTCCCCGATTTCGCTTCCTATACTCCTTTTTCTGAACCTCCCATTGAAGAAAAATCTGAGTTCAAAAAGAGAGTAGAAGCCAATCTACAAGAGGCCGAGCAACAACTTCACAAAACATTGGCCTCTCTAAAACATATTCAAGAGTCTTACTCAGTTCCATCTCCTCATAATGAACAACCATCTGTCCTAAAAACGAGTAAAGAATTCTTGTGTGAGTCCAAGTTTCAATCTCAACACATTTTTGACTCACATTCTTCACAAAATTTCCAAAACCAAGATTCTTATACTCCCATTCTAGAACAACCACTTGGAGATACATCAAGTCTAGAAAAGAGTATAGAAATCTTGCAGGAGTCTATGTTACAATATCAAAAATCATCTGCCGAGTCTGTCAATAGGTTGGACGAACAATTGAGTCAATTGGTTAACATTTATAGGAATGAGGAAACTCTATCTTATCAACCTTTGACCAATTCAGCTATGCCAAACTCTATTGATCTGACCCAAGACTCTTGTCATTTGGAAATCAAGATTCAATTTCAGCACACCCATCTGAACTTGTCCAAACTTTAAATATTAAAGATCCCATTGACATTTTGGTAAGTTATCCATTTCCTGAAATTGAACTTGAGCATGAATATGATCATGAACCTCAAATTAGTGATTCAATTCTACTTCCTAATTCAATTATGACTCCAGTATCTTCACCTGATTTCAATCCTTTTCCGAGTCAGTATTGGATCCTGTACCAATCCATTGTGAAATTGAATCACCAATCTCTTATGATAATCATATTGAACTTGACCAATTCCATACTTTTGAAAGTTTCATTGATAAATTGGCAAGTTCTCATTTTTGTGGAATTGAACTCAATGAGGAATGTGACTTTGACCCTCAAATTTGTGATCCAGTTCAAATTCCTGAATCATTATTGACTCCTGTTATATTACCCAATTTGAGTAACATTTTAGAGTCAATTTTGATTCCCATACCTGCCATTTCTGAACTTGAATCACCAATCTTAGAAAGTCACATTCTATCATGGGGAAATGAATGTGGACTTGAGCTTCATCTTCTTGATTTGGACCCACTTCCTGAACCAATCTCGACTCCTGAACCTTTACTTGACTTAAGTCTTTTTCCTGAGTCGGTATTAGTTCCTGTATTTCCTGAGTCCAAATCAATCATTCCATTCTGGGACAAGGGTCTTGATAAATTTGACTCTGAAATTATTCTGAAAATTTGGAAATTAGATAGGGTAAATTTTTAATAAAAATCATAAATATATACATCATTCTTGTGGGTTGTATTCTTGAGATTTCTGGTGGGTTCCTCCGGACTCCACGCAAGAATGATTGGGTCGCATTTCGTGACCAATCAGACCGCCACCGGAACCACCACCTTGAGGTGATTTTTTCTTCCCTCTCTATTTGTTTCATGCACGATGCATTGAGGACAATGCATGAGATAAGTGTGGGGGAGGGTTTACTAACTTAGAGTTTTTAGATTTTCTTTCTTTTACACTTCTTTTAGGATACTTTTAGAAATCTTCTCTTTTGTATAGGAATTTTCTCTTTCTTTAAAAACTTTTTGAAATAAGAGACAAAGTTTTGATCTATTTTTAAGAAAATTAAGATGATCTTAGAAATTAAGAAAGCCTTAATTATGACATTTTAAACCTAGTCAAAATAATGGATCTTATTTAAATTATAGGCTAAGTAAGATAAATCGGGGAGATAATTTTATCTTGAATTTTTTGCCTTAGATAGTATGCACATCACACTTACACAATTTTTGGGATGGAAACAAAGACCTAAAATGCCACAAAGTAATAAAAAGAAAAAAAAAACATCACTTATTAAGCTGGATAACTATGCCTCAAGAAGCATGATTATTCACGCCTAACGGTGGTCAAAAGAATCAAATAATCCCCCTTAGTTTTGTGGCCTTGTTTACTTGAGTCCTTAACCCGAGGGATGTTTTCTCATCTGGTGCCCTAAAACTGTCTGGTTTGGGAGTCATCGGTTATAGGCTCGCTACATGGGTGAACTAGAAAGCCTAAGAAAACTAGGGAAGAAAAAGAAAAAAAAGAATATATATATATATATAAATAAATGGTTATATGGTTAGAGTTGAAATCCCAGAAATCTTCACTATCACAAAGTGCATATTATCTAGGTTTTATGAAAGATAAAATATTCAATCTAATTTTGAATTCTTACCTTAATTAAAGACAAGATCTTGCATAGAGACTAAGTTTAAGAAAGAATGATTTTTGGTGGACTTATGACCTTAGATCACTTATATTTTTGCAAAAATAGTTCGAAAACATGTCTCTCTTTCAAAATGTCTTTTCAAAATACTAACATTTGTCTTCTTTCTTTATGGATTTTGTGGGTGCAATCCGTTAAAAACCCTCAGGAGACAACACTCCTCCTCTAGGGTAACCTAGAGGTTTAACGGCTTGTTGCACACGCTCAGTGCAATCGCGTCACCTGCGAAAGTGGTGTAATAACATTTGTAGTATAGTTTTTCTTTTCTTATTTTGCTCGTGACGAGCAAAGATAAGTGGGGGTGTGATTAGTCTACGATTATGCATTATCATATCGCATTTCCCACCGATTTATGAATAAATTGTCGGTCTAAACCGTGTTTTGGTCTTGATTGCAGGTAGATCCAAAGTTCAAGGGCAAAGGGGTAATAAGAGCCTAATTAAACCTCTTTTATGGTAATTAATCCCGCATTACTTGGAGGCCAAGCCAAGGATTATCTAGAAGATTCATTGAACCTAGACTCCTGCGCATGTCATACGAATATGCGGACGAAATTACCAGAAACCGAATATACCCTGACAATCCACGGGCCAGAGGAATGTTCTGACAAAAACCAGGGAGCTATCTCCCTGGTATTGCCGCGGAAACGCGGCAATAGCCGCGTTTTCGAGGCAAGGCAGTGGAGCCACGCATCGATTTTCGACGCGTGGCCCCGTCTCGCCTTCCAGAGGCTTCTGAGGCCTATAAATAGCCCTGTATTCGACCAGAGCGAAGGCAGTCTTCGTTTTTAGGGGTAGGTGCAGATTTTAGGAGAGATTTAGTGTAGTGTAGGTGCTTTTCATTTCTCTTCTCTTGTATTTTTATTTCTTTTTAGATCATTGTAGTAGGGCTGAGTGATTCATAGAGAGAGAGATAGTGAGGGATTGATGTAATAGATAGTGACAGTCTATGTAAAGATGCCTCATTTCTCTTCCATGTAATCTCCTTCATCTTCTACATGATTTCTTGCGAACTTTTCTTCTCATGGCAATCTAACTACTAACCACTAACCATCTAACCACTTACTTGATAATCCACATGAATCGGGTAGCCTCTACAAGGCCTTGTTCTTGCAAGAGCCATTGATGGCCAAAGATGATGGGTTCTAACATCTAACTTGCTAACTTGTTACCAAGCTAACTCTCTTTTATTTCATGATTTCTTTTAATGTTGATGAGTTGATGCTTGTATTAGCTTGATCTTGATGCATGTTTTGATTGTGATGAACCATCCATGAGCCATGCTTTGTATCGTCTCTTGAAGCCAAGGATTGTGATGGCCGAGGATCAAAATGTGAGGCAACTATCATGAAGAGGTTAGCATGGTTAGTGGATCAATTAGTAGTTAGTAGCCATGAGTTTTCTTTCTCTTGTTTTAGAAATCATTTTCAAGCTTCTTTTCTTATTTTTCTATCGATGTTTTCACCATCCTCTTAGTTCAATCTTGTTCCATTTTCTTTTCTATTCGTTTTTCCAACTCACTTTTATTTTGCTTTCTTCGCCGTTTTCATCGCTCTCCTCACTTATCACATTCTGGATTTCCTTTTCTTTTCTTTTTCATTCTTTATCATTCTTTTAACAAAGAAGAACTGTTAACAAAAGACGTGAATAGAAACTGTTAATGCTTCTATCGCCTCCCTTCCCTGTGGATACGACCCGTTAAGCCAATGCTATAACGGAAGTATCGAGGGTACATTAGCACATTCGAGCTTTTTATTTGATTTCACATAAAACACATTTTTGAGTGCTAGTTCCGCCCCGATCACTCACAACTAAATCACATCTCCTATTTCACACTTTTCTATCTTTCTTTCTTTTGTTTTTAACTGAAACAAAAAGGACATTTTTGAAGAAAACAAAATAAAAACCAGACAAAGCTTCTATCGCTCCCTTCCTGTGGATACAACTCGTTTTACCATTTGACTAGGACAAATAGTTCGGAAAGACACAAGCACAACTACTGAAGGATATAACTCAGATCAATAATGAACTCTTAAACTCTGATGCTTGTATCATTTCAATACACTTTTCTATTCCGAACAAATTTTTTTGGCGCCGTTGCTGGGGACGGTAATGGTTTTTGTTTTCTCGATCTAAACTTTTCCTTTTCTGTTTCCAGGTTACAAATGCTGGGAACAAGGAATTAGCTTGTGCATTGACATATAAGTGGTATTGAGCTTCTGCTCTAGAAAGCAGAGACCAGTACCCTCAGACTGCCGCGCAAATGCGACTTTTGCTGTGTTTTCGCGGCAGAATTGAGTTGACTACTGACATTCTTTTTTACAGGGTCGCTTGCTTTGCAAAAATTAGCTCAGTGCAACTACTGTTTTCCTTGTATGCCACACCCATATTCCTGCTAATAAGCCAACAGTAAAAAGCCTGTTGAAAGTTAAAAATTTGTTTAGACATTTGCATCTAAAGGCACATGTCTTTACAATTCTTTTACTTTACTGTTGAAAAGTGTTGGAGTAAGGTACGTAATCATAGCATATAGAATAAGATACATCTCTTGGTTGATTTAATAGCTTTAAGTGAATCTTGTTTGATATATTCTGTACACTTGCACAAATCGATTCTAAGGGCATCATCCTATAAAACAAGATAAGGTAGGGATTTCATCACCCTTCCTTTGCCCAAAAACATTTCAAGCACTCACAATCCCAAGCTTAATCTAAAAATTGATAGACGTTGGCCCCTAGGGACATCCGGACTTAATAGGAGATTAACTGTGGTAGGGATTTATTTTGAATTATACTCTAGGAAAATAGTGTCTAAGGTTGGGGATTAAGAGGTAAGCCTCGAAGATACCATGGTTTGCGTAATTAGGCTCCTTGCTTACGCACGGATACTTCCCACTGTATTTTGCCCCTACCTGGCTGATTAGCTGGTGGTTAATTCAAACAACAACCTTCCCTGGAGAATCGCCCAGTTAGGAGTCGTCTAGGTCCTAGGTCCAGGTATCCTAGATAGGCTTGGTGATTGTTTTTTTTTTTTTTTTTTTTGTTATTTTCCTTATTATATTTGTTTGTTGGGTGAACGTTATTTGTATTGTGCATGCAAGAGTGGTCCAAGGATCCGGTTACATCAAGACTAGTTAGGAACACTCCACTACCTCCTGAGTTCATTCCAATCATGGCCAACCATGTGTCGCTTCAGGACAAGTTTTACCTGATTCGTACTTTACTTCCCTCCTGCGTTCTATTACCCGAAGCTAATAGAAACAACTTTGAGCTGAAGCCCCAATTCATAAACACCCTCCCTAGGTTCCATGGCTTAGAATCTGAGGATGCGTACTTATTCATTCGGGAGTTTGAAGAAGTATGCTTGATGATGAGAATCTCCCAACTAGGGAAAGATGCTGTTTAGACTAAGATTTATACCCGGTGCACTTAAGAACATAGCCAAGAAGTGGCTATATAACTTACTTAGTTCTATTTCATCATAGGATGACTTTGTTAAGGTGTTCCTTAAAAAATTCTACCATATCCATAAGGCTGCCCTCATTAGGAAAAATATTATGCAGTATAGGCAGGAAACCAATGAACCGTTCTGGAAGTATTTTGAAAGGTTTAAGGATCTGTTAGCCCAATGTTCTCACCACAGAACAGAGAAATGACAGTAGTGCCAAATTCTCTATGACGGGTTAGATTACCAGACCAAGAGTTCCTTTAGACTGTGCGTCAAGGAGAATTTTTAAAGAAGTGAGGACCAGTGTTGGGACTTATATGAAGTCTTAGCTGAGAAAATCATTCAATGGGAGTCTTACCCTGAAAAGACTAACCCCACAACCTTCAGAACCGGTATGCACTCTATTGAGTCCTCTATAGCTATTGAGGCTAAAATCACACAACTAATGAGGAGATTAGAACTACTTGAGGCTATGGAGCCAAATTCAGTAAATCAGGTTAACCCAACCTAAATGCCAAGTCCGGGTTGTAACGGTCCTACTCTTAAAAAATTTCATTTTCACAATCATCACTGGTTATCCTTAATCCAAGCGTGGGACCCATCAAGATACAACACTTCAATTTCGGCTAACGTCAGCCTACTCAAGACTTCACAATATTTTCCGCTTAAAATGCATATATGATCTCAGTATGATTTATCATATTTCCAAACATTGATCTGACAACCTGGTAGAAAACATAGCCTACACATTACTATTCCATAAAACTCCACAATATTACACAAGATTCGAGTCAAGTACCTAATAATACAAGCATTTCGATATTACAAAAGTTCATGACAAGCATCAACATAGAAGTTTTACATAGTTTTTCTAAAATAATATATACATAAGATGGAACATGCTAAAAGAGTGAAAATATCTCCCGCTGTCACCTATCATGTATATTGCCATTAAGCGGGTTCATTGCCTTTATCAAAACCTGAAGGTGATTAATATAATAGAGTGAGCTCGACAGCTCAGTGAGTAAAACAACATATGCATGACCATTATGTATGTTTATTTGGGATTTATCATAAAGTAAACAATTGTAATTTATACTATTTTTGTATATTTTTAGGTATTTGCTGAAGTCCTGACCAAAACACAGAAATTGGTCCTATTAGTCGACTTGCCCTACCTATAGTCGACTAATACTATTATTAGTCGACTTAGCTTAAAGTTATAGTTGACTGAACTCTATCCAAAAAGATATTCATTCTCTGTTGCCTGCCAGTGACTCAACTAGTCGACTACCCTATCTTGTATAGTCGACTACTCTTGATATTAGTCGACTTATAAGTCATCTATAGTCGACTATGTCTTGACCAAAAGAATATGTCTACTCTCTGTTTGTTGCCTGTAACTAAGGCTAGTCGACTACCCTATCTTATATAGTCGACTAACCTCAGTACTAGTCGACTACCCTATCTTATATAGTCGACTAAGGGTGGTTTTTCTAGAGACTTACGTAACAGAATCTCACATATATAGTCGACTTGGCCCATGGGTTAGTCGACTAATCAAGTAGAACTTGCCTATATCAGTCGACTATCACAGAGTCTAATGTTAAGAAATTTATATAGTTTTAACATGCAATTTTCATCTTAACCATATTAACACACTTGTTAAACATAAAGTTGGACTCCCCCTTCGGTCACCTCCGGTTAAACCCGGTCCCTTCCTTCTATACGTTATTCAATGAAATATTCTCCCATTCGATCACCTCCGGTTCAACCCGGTCCCTTCCTCCTATACATTATCGTAATATTCTCCCCTTCGGTCACTTCTGGTTTAACCCGGTCCCTTCCTTTAAATATGCAATAATTATATCCTTCATGTAACAACATATAAGGATTCTTAGAGCAATGACAACATAAATAATTTTCACGATTTCTACTTATATCATACCAACATTATGGAAGTCATTAACATGTATAAGTAGCCACTTGCTAAATTAACAACATGAGAGCCTTTTCAAGATAACCAACACATTATATCATATTAATATATGCGTAGCCATATATATATGCATAGAATCAAGTATTATGTTTGTTCATAGAACTATTTCTTCTTAAAAGGCATGTGGTTGACTACCATATATACACACACTAAAATTTCAATCATGCACAATGGTAAGCATAGATGAAAATAGGTACAACATGATTACCATAAGATTGTTTATAATGCACACATAAAGTCTATAAATCATACACATGCATCATCGTTCAATTTCACGTCCACTTATAACTTAGCAAATTCTCACTTTATTTCAAGTTTTACACTACTTACTATTATATTAGGGTTTGGATATTCTACTCACCCTTGAAGAGAATATCCCCTTATCAAGCTTGGTCACCGGCTATAATGGAGTCTACAAGGTCACAATAACATCATAATTAGTTTATAGCTTAAAGAGCATAAGAGGTGTAGTAGTCTTAAGGATTTGCTTACATTCTTCAACCATTTCACATTCCTAACTTGTTAACCTAGGCCAACCTTGTCATCAAGAATTTTCCTCTAAGGTGATGTTAGATCACCACTTTTTCATATTCTTTTAGGCCTTTGGAGGAGATAAAATAAGTAAAGGTAGTATAAAGGAAGGAAGGGAAAGATTTGTGAGGGAATGAGAGGGAGAGAGACAGAGTGTAGATGAAGAAATGGAGGGCTTGAGGGGAAAAAAACCAGCTGCTGCTGCTGCTCCTTCTTGGCCGCAGCAAAAAGAGAAGAGGGAGAGGAGTTTTTGAAGTTAGATGAAGAGGAGTGTGTGTGTGTTGACAAAAGGGTTTCCTCTTCATTCCCCCTATTTATACTTTCCTTCTCTTAATTATATTATGCCAAGTGCCTCCTAACACTATCTCTCTACACCTATACCTTACTCCTATAAGTAAGGTGGTCCCCATCCCTCTCCCCTTCATGACATACTTGTACCAACAAGTATGGTGGGGTATGGTAAAAAAGTCAACATGCATGTGTGTGTATTTAACCATATACATGTATATTAGTATATGCATGGTATAATGTATAGTATAAGTATCTTACATGCATACTTGTTTCCACATTACCTCCCTAAAGCACTCAAGTGTTAAGAAAAAAGTGATTAGTTAAGGTAAGTGTTACATTCTACCCTACTTTAAGAGTTTCGTCCTCGAAACTCAACGTATTTTGGAAGTTCTTCCGCATCTCCTCTTCCAGCTCCCAAGTTGCTTCTTCTATATGTTGATTTCTCCATAAAACCTTGACCAAGAAATAATTTTGCTTCTCAATTGTTTCTCCTTACGATATAAGATTTGCACTTGCTCTTCCGTGTATGACATGTCTTTTGTATTTGCAGAGGTCCATAGGAGATTATATGGTCAGGATCAGGTACGTATTTCCTTAACTGAGAGACATGAATACATTGTGCATCCTCTCTAAAACAGGAGGTAAGGCTAAACGATAAGCAACCGGTCCAATTCTATCCAATATTTCAAATGGTCCAACATATCTAGGAGCTAATTTGTTCTTATTGTCGGCGCGTCTCACTCCCTTTATTGGAGATACCTTCAGGAAAACTTTATCCCCTACCTCAAATTCCAGTGGTCTGCGGCGATTATCTGCATAAGCTTTCTGCCTGCTCTGGGTTGCCTTCATCCTCTCCTTAATTAACTTAATCTTATTAGTAGCCTCTTGAATTATGTCAGGACCGAATATCCTTCTATCCCTAACTTCCTCCCAACAGATCGGTGATCTACGCTTTCTACCATATAATGCTTCAAACGAAGGCATACCAATGGTGGACTGATAACTATTATTATAAGCAAACTCCACTAAAGGTAAATAGTTGTCTCAACTTCTCTCAAAATCTAATGCACACTTCAGCATATCTTCCAATATTTGAATGGTCCTCTCTGACTGTCCATCTGTTTGGGGTGTGCCGCTGTACTAAGTTGCAACTTAGTGCCCATAACTTCGGATAGGCTTCTCCAAAATCTAATTGAAATCTAGGATCCCGATCTGATACAACGAACTCAGGCACTCCATGCAGTTTAACTATTTCTCAGATATACACTTGAGCCAGTCTCTCCATAAAATAATTGATCCGGATAGGTAAAAAGTGGGCAAATTTAGTAAGTCTATCTACCACTACCCAGACTGTATCTGGTCCTTGGGATGTCCGAGGAGTACAGTAACAAAATCCATGGTAATGTGACACCATTTTCATTCAGGAATTGGTAATGGTTCCAGCAATCCTGAGGGCTTCTTATGTTTTGCTTTCACTTGCTGACAGACTAAACACTTGTGGACAAAATTGAAAATATCCATTTTCATTCCATCCCACCAGAAGTTATGACGCAGATCCTGATACATATTGTGCTCCCTGAATGAGCTGTATACAGGATACAATGAGCTTTCTGCATTATTTTTTCCTTAATCTCTGCTACATCCGGCACACATAATCTGCGTCTGAATCTCAGTACATCATCTTTAATTTTAAACTCCTTTAGTTCTCCTTCTAGTACCTTCTTCATAATTTTTCCTATTTGAGCATCTCTTTGTTGGGCCTCTTTGATTTTGTCATATAGATCAAATTGAATACTTACTTGATTCAATTGATACTTAGCATTGGACTGATCAATGACTCGCACCTCTACTTGCATTTCTTCTAGATCTCTTAATAATCTTTTTGGCTAGTTTCTCAAAGTGGCCACTGCTCCTCCTGATTTTCGACTCAAGACATCAGCCAGTACATTGGCCTTTCCAGGGTGGTATTGGATAGTAATATCATAATCTTTCATTAGTTCTAGCTATCTCCTCTGCCTCACATTCAGTTCTTTTTTTGTGAAAAATGTACTTCAAACTTTTATAGTCAGTAAAGATTTCACAAGTCACTCCATACAAGTAATGTCGCCAGATCTTAAAGGCAAAAATCACAGCGGTTAATTTCAAATCATGAGTGGGGTAATTTCTTTCATGAATTCTCAATTGTCGGGACGCATAGGCAATAACTCTCCCATGTTGCATTAACACACATCCCAGTTCCAATTTTGACGAATCACTATAGATAACAAATCCTTCAGTTTCTGAAGGTACAGTTAGGACAGAAGCAGATGTTAGCTTCGTTTTAACTTCAAGGAAGCTCTTATCTTGTTCTTCTTCCCATACAAACTTCTTATTTTTTCTAGTTAATTGTGTCAATGGTGCCACATTTGAGAGAATCCTTCTACAAATCTTCTGTAGTTTCCAGCTAACCCCAAGAAACTTTGAACTTCAGTAACAGTTGTGGGTCTAGGCCAGTCTTTGATTGCTTCAATTTTCATTGGATCTACTGATATTACCTCCTTGGATATAATATGGCCAAGAAACCCTACTTGTTCCAACCAAAATTCACATTTCTTTAATTTAGCATAAAGTTGCTTCTCCCTCAAGATTTGGAGGACGGTTTTAAGATGATTTTTATGATCTTCCCTATTCTTTGAATAGATCAAAATATCATCGATGAATACCACCACAAACTGATCAAGATATAGTTGGAACACTCGGTTCATAAGGTCCATAAATGCTGCTGGGGCATTAGTGAGTCCAAAGGCATGATTAAGAATTAAAATGTCTGTATCTTGTTCTAAAACCCGATTTAGACACATCTTCTGGCTTGACCTTTAACTGATGATATCCCGACCTAAGGTCTATCTTAGAAAATACACAAGACCCTTGTAGTTGATCAAATAAGTCATCAATCCGAGGAAGCAGGTACTTATTTTAATAGTGACCTTATTCAATTCCCGGTAGTCGACACATAATCTCATACTTCCATCCTTTTTCTTAACAAATAGTATTGGTGCTCCCCAGGGAGATACACTCGGTCGGATGAAACTTTTATCTAATAATTCCTGTAGTTGAGTTTTAAGTTCTTTCATTTCTGCAGGGGCCATAGATATTGTGCTTTCGAAATTGGGACAATACCGGGCATCACATCTATTGCAAATTCTACATCTCGATCTGGGGCAGACCTGATAAATCTTCCGGGAATACATCAGGAAACTCATTCACGACTGGAAATTTTGATATCGGTTCTAGTGGTATCCAAAACTGAATCCAGAAATTCTTGACATCCCTGCCTTATTAACTTGGTGGCTTTAATGGTCGACATGTAGGGTATATCATGACTAACTTCTACCCCTTTAAAAATAAACTCCGGAACTCTTTCCATTTTAAAGATGATCCTCTTCCTATTACAATCCGCATGTGCACCACAAGCGGACAACCAGTCCATTCCTAATATTGCATCAAACTCCATCTCGCCCAGTTTAATCAAATCAATAGATGTTTCCATCTCTCCAATCATCACTTCATAGTTCACATATTTAGTGCTAGCTATTATCTTTACCCCTATGGGTGTGGATACAACCAACTGAAATCCTAGAGGTTCTGATACTTGATTTATTTATAATCAAAAGCACTAGATATGAATGAATGAGAAGCTCTAGGATCAAACAATGCATGAGCAATATGTCCTAATATGGAGATCATACTTTCCACTATTGCATTCAAGGCCATTGCTTCACGATGGGTCAATGCAAAAGTTCTTCCTTGAGCCTGTGGTTGTTGTACAGATGATTGAGTTGCAGTAGGTCGCAGAGCATTACTGGGCGGCATAAAATTACTGGTTGGTCTCCTGGGAGGATTCATTCTCATAGCTGGCCTCCCACTTCCCCTACTCTGCCCTTGGCTTCCGCGCTTCGTCGGGCAATTTTCTTTAAATGTCCCATTCCTCCATAATTATAGCAAGTTCTTTCTTGGATGCAGTTTTTAAAATGGTTATCTTACACTTCTAGCACCAAGGGGCCTCCGAGATTCTGGGGTGGGACGCAGAGATAGCCTGTGCTTTCAAAAAAGTGTCTCTGTTCCTCAACCATGTTCCTCTGCCTCTGGCCCATTCTCCTCTTTAAATAGTGGCATTAAACCCAAATCCTTTAGTACTGGTAGATCTCGGTGCCACCGACGCTGATGTTCCTTGATATCGAGGACGCTTTGAGCTGGGAAATTGCTTCGCCCAGTCTTCATGACTTTCTTGCATATCTATTTCTACCTCCAAGGCTTTTTTCACAGCTTGGAGATAATTCTTTAGTTGTAGAGGAATCAATCTGCCTCGAATTTCTGATTTCAGGCCCTTCCCGAACCTCTTTGTTCTTTCTGCCTCACTCTTCACCAACGCATCAGCATACCTGGATAATTGGGTAAACCTCTGGTCGTATTGGGACATGTTCATCTGACTTTGCCGCAATTTTAGAAATTCTGACACCATCTTATCTCTGGCCGTCTCTGGAATATACCTTTTAGTGAATTTATTCACTAAGAATTCTCAGGTGATTGGTTCTCTTGTGCTTTTCATACTATTTTTCACTGCCCTCCACCAGTGTTCTGCTTCCTTTTGAAACATAAAGGAAGAGAAAGATACTCTCTGCTCATCAGTGCAGCTCATTACATCCAAGATCTTCTCTATCTTGAGAAGTCATGCTTCAGCTTGTAAGGGATCACCTCCCCTTCAAATACTGGTGGTTTCATCTTTTGAAACTATTCCAATGCTCGGTGGGAATTGTTATTATTTGCTCTTGTCATTAACTGAGTGAGCCACTCCGGCATCACCCCTGAAGTTCCATGACCTCCTCCTATCTGTACTTCTGAATCTTCATTATTGTCCATGGGGTGTGCACTTCCCATTATACTATAATGTGACACACCGAGCGATAATGACTCATTGGGTGGTAGTTGATTTAGATCCATGCGTCCTTCCTATAAGATAAGGACGTCTAGTCAACATACTTCACATATATGAAAAACAAATTTTAGATAAAATTTTTTCATGCAATCACTTTAACACTATATTCATTATCACTTACAAACAAGCAACTTGCTATATATTTATATACAACCCAAAACGGATACAAGGATATTACACTGATATATCTACCCTTTGGATATCTGAACTAACCCTTGTGCATGCATACAAGATGTGCCAGGTATATACAATAAAACTCCTAAGATATCCATCAACTAGCACACAAGGCTTACACATATATATACACACATATCAAAAGTAATTGCTCATAAATTCATCCTTTAGGGTAGAGTCTTCCCACTCGAGTCCCACTAGTACTGCTGCTATCCTCACTATCATCCATGACTTCCTCGGAGTCTTCCCCTGGTAATTCGTCTCCTGCGCAGCACCAGTCATCCAGATCATCATATAAATCCATGTCATCTTCCCATTTTTCATCCCAAAAGCGTCCTCCATAAGTAAATCCTTTTCGGGTCTCTTCTTTTAATGCACTTGTATCCCCATCTCTTCTACATCAAGTGAATCCCCAACCAAACTCTCTATATCAGCAACGGTCAGTTTAGACTCATTAGACGCCTGTGACTCAACCTCCTCATGATCTATGTAGTCTGAGGCTGCAAATATGACCTCTGGGTCAATCTCATCAGACTCATAACCCCAATCTATGGAACCCGTCATCCAACTCACACTCGAACTATCTGAGTCAGAGACTAGCCAATATTTGTCAGAGTCTCTCATCTACATGTAAACAAGGAGTCATATCAATCTCAACTCATAAAAATAGTCTCGACATACTGCTATACAACAAGAGAGAAGCAATATACACACACACACGCACTCTTACGCTTACACTTATCCTTAGTCTACCCGTAAGTTTCATGTTTCAGAATAACTTAGGTTCAATAGATAATTCAATACATTTCCTCGTCCCAGTGTCTCATACCACTAGTAGTTGTTCCTGAGAGTCCGCACACTAAGCCAACTCACCCGAATCGGGATGTGCGGGCACCCCGATTCTGATGCGAGAAAATAATCAATTACCGCTTGACTCATGGTTAATCTGTCACATAAAACCCACTACTTAATTATAATCACATATCCACACATATTAAGCCTAACAAGTCTATTGCCTCTTACCGCCGACTTAACCTTCTCCTTCTACCTATAACCCTTAGCTCTGATACCAACTGTAACGGTCCCACTCTTAAAAATTTCCATTTTTACAATCATCACTGGTTATCCTTAATCTAAGCATGGGACCCATCAAGATACAGCACTTCAATTTCGGCTAATGTCAGCCTACTTAAGGATTCACAATATTTTCCGCTCAAAATGCATATATGATCTCAGCATGATTTATCATATTTTCAAACATTGATCTGACAACCCGGTAGAAAACATAGCCTACACATTACTATTCCATAAAACTCCACAATATTACACAAGATTCGAGTCAAGCACCTAATAATACAAGCATTTCAATATTACAAAAGTTTATGGCAAGCATCAACATAGAAGTTTTACATAATTTTTCTAAAATAATATATACATAAGATGGAACATGCCAAAAGAGTGAAAATATCTCCTGCTGCCACCTATCCCGTATATTGCCATTAAGCGGGTCCATTGCCTTTATCCAAACCTGAAGGTGACGAATATAATAGAGTGAGCTCGACAGCTCAGTGAGTAAAACAACAACATATGCATGACCATTATGTATGTCTATTTGGGATTTATCATAAAGTAAACAATTGTAATTTATACTATTTTTGTATATTTTTAGGTATTTGCTGAAGTCCTGACCAAATACAGTAATTGGTCCTATTAGTCGACTCACCCTACCTATAGTCGACTAATACTATTATTAGTCAACTTAGCTTAAAGCTATAGTCGACTGAACTCTGTCCAAAAAGATATCCATTCTCTGTTGGCTGCCAGTGACTCAACTAGTCGACTACCCTATCTTGTATAGTCGACTACTCTTGGTATTAGTCGGCTTATAAGTCATCTATAATCGACTATGTCTTGACCAAAAGAATATGTCTACTC
This sequence comes from Agave tequilana, assembly GCA_038442645.1. Taxonomy (NCBI): domain Eukaryota; kingdom Viridiplantae; phylum Streptophyta; class Magnoliopsida; order Asparagales; family Asparagaceae; genus Agave; species Agave tequilana. Next base: position 21,013 of record JAVJIF010013184.1, read on the forward strand.
TCTGTTTGTTACCTGTAACTAAAGCTAGTCGACTACCCTATCTTATATAGTCGACTAACCTCGGTACTAGTCGACTACCCTATTTTATATAGTCGACTAAGGGTGGTTTGCAGAGACTTATGTAACAGAATCTCACATATATAGTCAACTTGGCCCATGGGTTAGTCGACTAATCAAGTAGAAATTGTCTATATCAGTCGACTATCACAGAGTCTAATGTTAAGAAATTTATATAGTTTTAACATGCAATTTTCATCTTAACCATATTAACACACTTGTTAAACATAAAGTTGGACTCCCCCTTCGGTCACCTCCGGTTAAACCCAGTCCCTTCCTCCTATACGTTATTCAATGAAATATTCTCCCCTTCGAACACCTCCAGTTCAACCCGGTCCCTTCCTCCTATACATTATCGTAATATTCTCCCCTTCGGTCACCTTCGGTTCAACCCGGTCCCTTCCTCCAAATATGCAATAATTATATGCTTCATGTAAGAACAACATGTAAGGATTCTTAGAGCAATGACAACATAAACAATTTTCACGATTTCTACTTATATCATGCCAACATTATGGAAGTCATTAACATATATAAGTAACCACTTGCTAAATTAACATGCGAGCCTTTTCAAGATAACCAACACATTATATCATCTTAATATATGCGTAGCCATATATCTATGCATAGAATCAAGTATTACGTTCGTTCATAGAACTATTTCTTCTTAAAAGACATATGGTTGACTACCATGTATACACACACTAAAATTTATCAATCATGCACAATGGTAAGCATAGATGAAAATAGTTACAACATGATTACCATAAGATTGTTTATAATGCACACATAAAGTCTATAAACCATACACATGCATCATCGTTCAATTTCACGTTCACTTATAACTTAGCAAATTTTCACTTTATTTCAATCTTTACACTACCTACTATTATATTAGGGTTTGGATATTCTACTCACCCTTGAAGAGAATATCCCCTTATCAAGCTTGGTCACCGGCTATAATGGAGTCTACAAGGCCACAATAACATCATAATTAGTTTATAGCTTAAAGAGCATAAGAAGGTGTAGTAGTCTTAAGGATTTGCTTACCGGCGCGTTTCACTCCCTTCATTGGAGATACCTTCAGGAAAACTTTATCTCCTACCTCAAATTCCAGTGGTCTGCGGCGATTATCTGCTTAAGCTTTCTGCCTGCTCTGGGCTGCCTTCATTCTCTCCTTAATTAACTTAATCTTATCAGTGGCTTCTTGAATTATGTCAGAGCCGAATATCCTTCTATCCCCAACTTCCTCCCACAGATCGGTGATCTACACTTTCTACCATATAATGCTTCAAATGGAGGCATACCAATGGTGGACTGATAACTATTATTATAAGCTAACTCTATTAAAGGTAAATAGTTGTCCCAACTTCTCCCAAAATCTAATACACAAGTCCTCAGCATATCTTCCAATATTTGAATGGTCCTCTCTGACTGTCCCTCTGTTTGGGGGTGCGCCGCCGTACTGAGTTGCAACTTAGTGCCCATAGCTTTGGATAGGCTTCTCCAAAATCTAGATTGAAATCTAGGATCCCGATCTGATACAACGGACTCAGACACTCCATGCAGTTTAACTATTTCTCGGATATATACTTGAGCCAGTCTCTCCATAGAATAATTGATCTGGATAGGTAGAAAGTGGGCAGATTTAGTAAGTCTATCTACCACTACCCTGACTGTATCTGGTCCTTAGGATGTCCGAGGAAGTTCAGTAACAAAATCCATGACAATGTGACACCATTTCCATTCAGGAATTGGTAATGGTACCAGTAATCCTGGGGGCTTCTTATGTTCTGCTTTCACTTGCTGACAGACTAAATACTTGTAGACAAAATTAAAAATATCCATTTTCATTCCATCCCACCAGAAGTTATGACGCAGATCCTGATACATTTTTGTGCTCCCCTGATGAGCTGTATATAGGGTACAATGAGCTTTCTGCATTATTTCTTCCTTAATCTCTGCTACATCCGGCACACATAATCTGCGTCTGAATCTCAGTACATCATCTTCAATTTTAAACTCCTTGAGTTCTTCTAGTACCTTCTTCATAATTTTCCTTATTTAAGCATCTCTTTGTTGGGCCTCTTTGATTTTGTCATATAGATCAAATTGAATACTTGATTCAATTGATACTTAGCATTGGACTGATCAATGACTCGCACCTCTACTTGCATTTCTTCTAGATCTTTTAATAATCTTGTTTGGCTAGTTATCAGAGTGGCCACTGCTCCTCCTAATTTCCGACTCAAGACATCAGCCAGCACATTGGCCTTTCCAGGGTGGTATTGGATAGTAATATCATAATCTTTTATTAGTTCTAGCCATCTCCTCTACCTCATATTCAGTTCTTTTTGTATGAAACTGTACTTCAAACTTTTATGGTCAGTAAAGATTTCACAAGTCACTCTATACAAGTAATGTCGCTAGATATTCAAAGCAAAAAATCACAGCGGTTAATTTCAAATCATGAGTGGGGTAATTTCTTTCATGAATTCTCGACTGTCGAGACGCATAGGCAATAACTCTCCCATGTTGCATTAACACACATCCCTATCTTAATTTTGACGCATCACTATAGATGACAAATCCTTCAGTTCCCGAAGGTACAGTTAGAACAGAAACAGATGTTAGCTTCGTTTTAACTTCAAGGAAGCTTTTATCTTGTTCTTCTTCCCATACAAACTTCTTATTCTTTCTAATTAATTGTGTCAATGGTGCCACAATTTGAGAGAATCATTTTACAAATCTTCTGTAGTATCCAGCTAGCCCCAAGAAACTTCGAACTTCAGTAACAGTTGTGGGGTCTAGGCCAGTCTTTGATTGTTTCGATTTTCATTGGATCTACTGATATTCCCTCCTTGGATATAATATGGCCAAGAAACCCACTTGTTCTAACCAAAATTCACATTTCTTCAATTTAGCATAAAGTTGTTTCTCCCTCAAGATTTGGAGGACGATATTAAGATGATTCTTATGGTCTTCCCTATTCTTTGAACAGATCAAAATATCATCGATGAATACCACCACAAACTGATCAAGATATGGTTAGAACATTAGATTCATTAGGTCCATAAATGCTGCTGGGGCATTAGTGAGTCCAAAAGGCATGACTAAGAATTCAAAATGTCCGTATCTTGTTCTAAAAGCCGATTTAGACACATCTTCTGGCTTGACCTTTAACTGAAGATATCCCGACCTAAGGTCTATCTTAGAAAATATACAAGACCCTTGTAATTGATCAAATAAGTCATCAATCCGAGGAAGCGGGTACTATTTTTAATAGTGACCTTATTCAATTCCCAGTAGTCGAAACATAATCTCATACTTCCATCCTTCTTCTTAACAAATAGTACTGGTGCTCCCCAGGGAGATACACTCGGTCGGATGAAACTTTTATCTAATAATTCCTGTAGTTGAGTTTTAAGTTCTTTCATTTCTGCAGGGGCCATACGATATGGTGCTTTTGAAATTGGGGTAATACCGGGCATCACATCTATTGCAAATTCTACATCTTGATCTGGGGGCAGACCTGGTAAATCTTCCGGGAATACATCAGGAAACTCATTCACGACTGGAATAGTCTCAATTTTGATATCAGTTCTAGTGGTATCCAAAACTGAATCCAGAAATCTTTGACATCCCTGCCTTTATTAACTTGGTGGCTTTAATGGCCGATATGTAGGGTATATCATGACTAACGTTTACCCCTTCAAAAATAAACTCCGGAACTCCTTCCATTTTAAAGATGATCCTCTTCCTATTACAATCCGCATGTGCACTACAAGCGGACAACCAGTCCATTCCTAATATTGCATCAAACTCCATCTCGCCCAGCTTAATACAATCAATAGATGTTTCCATCTCTCCAATCATCACTTCATAGTTCACATATTTAGTGCTAGCTATTATCTTTACCCCTATGGGTGTGGATACAACCAACTGAAATCCTAGGGGTTCTGATACTTGATTTAATTTATAAATAAAAGCACTAGATATGAATGAATGAGTAGCTCCAGGATCAAACAATGCATGAGCAATATGTCCTGATATGGAGATCATACCTTCCACTACTGCATTCGAGGCCATTGCTTCTCGATGGGTCAATACAAAAGTTCTTCCTTCAGCCTGTTGTTCAGATGATTGAGTTGCAGCAGGTCGCGGAGCATTACTGGATGGCATAAAATTACTGGTTAGTCCCCTGGGAGGGTTCATTCTCATAACTGGCCTCCCACTTCCCCTACTCTGCCCTTGGCTTCCGCGCTTCGTTGGGCATTTTTTCTTTAAATGTCTCATTCCTTCATAATTATAGCAAGTTCTTTCTTGGATGCAGTTTTCAAAATGGTTTATCTTACACTTCTGGCACCAAGGGGTCTCCGAGATTCTGGGGTGGGACGCAGAGGTAGCTTGTGCTTCGAAAAAGTGTCTCTGTTCCTCAACCATGTTCCTCTGCCTCTGGCCCATCCTCCTCTTTGAATAGTGGCATTAAACCCAAATCCTTTACTACTGGTAAATCCCAGTGCCACCGACACTGATGGTCCTTGATATCGAGGACGCTTTGAGCTGGAAAATTTCTTCGCCCAGTCTTCATGACTTTCTTGCATATCCATTTCTACCTCCAAGGCTCTTTTCACAGCTTGGAGATAATTCTTTAGTTGTAGAGGAATCAATCTGCCTCGAATTTCTGATTTCAAGCCCTTCACAAATCTTTTTGTTCTTCTGCCTCACTCTTCACCAAGGCATCAGCATATCTAGATAATTGGGTAAACCTTTGGTCGTATTGGGACACATTCATCTGACTTTGCCACAATTTCATAAATTCTGACGCCATCTTATCTCTGGCCGTCTCTGGAATATACTTTTCAGTGAATTTATTCACTAAGAATTCCTAGGTGATTGGTTCTCTTGTATTTTTCACACTACTTTTCACTGCCCTCCACCAGTTTTCTGCTTCCTTTTGAAACAAAAAGGAAGAGAAAGATACTCTCTGCTCATCAGTGCAGTTCATTACATCCAAGATCTTCTCTATCTGGAGAAGCCATGCTTCAGCTTATAAGGGATCCACCTCCCCTTCAAATACTGGTGGTTTCATCTTTTGAAACTGTTCCAATGCTCGGTGGGAATTGTTATTATTTGCTCTTGTTATTAACTGAGTGAGTCACTCCAGCATCACCCCTGGAGTTCAATGACCTCCTCCTATCTGTACTTCTGAATCTTCATTATTGTCCATGGGGTATGCACTTCCCATTACACTATTATGTGACACACCGAGCGATAATGACTCATTGGGTGGTAGTTGATTTAGATCAATGCCTCCTTCCTATAAGATAAGGACGTCTAGTCAACATACTTCACATATATGAAAACAAATTTTAGATAAAATTTTTTTTCATGCAATCACTTTAATACTATATTCATTATCAATTGCAAACAGGCAACTTGCTATATATATATTTATATACAGCCCAAAATGGATACAAGGATATTACACTGATATATCTACCCTCTGGATATTCGAACTAACCCTTGTGCATACATACAAGATGTGTCAGGGTATATACAACAAAACTCCTAAGATATCCATCAACTAGCACACTAGGCTTACACATATATATACATATCAAAAATAATTGCTCATAGATTCATCCTTCATAGGGTAGAGTCTCCCCACTCGAGTCCCCACTAGTACTGCTGCTATCCTCACTATCATCCATGCCTTCCTCGGAGTCTTCCCCTGGTAATTCATCTCTCCTATGCAGCACCAGTCATCCAGATCATCATATAAATCCATGTCATCTTCTTATTTTTCATCCCAAAAGAGACCTCCATAAGTAAATCCTCTTTGTAAGCTGTCTAAAAATCACTAAAAGACAAGTCATCAAAAAGCAGAGTCCCAAACTCCAGACGTAGGGCTAATCACAGCCATCACAGCGGCATCAAGACGCGAGGATCAAAACCCGCGTCTAAGTATTACTGCAGCACCAAGACGCGAGGGCCGAAACCCGCGTCTCGATATTACTGCAGCACTAAGACGCGAGGGCCGAAACCCCCGTCTCAATATTACTGCAGCACTAAGACGCGAGGACCGAAACCCGCGTCTCAGCATCATTGCAGCACCAAGACACGAGGGCCGAAACTCGCGTCTCAGCATCATTGCAGCACCAAGACGCGAGGGTCGAAACCCGCGTCTCAGTTGTAACTGCCCTTGTTATGGGGTCAATCACGGCCCATATAATAAGGAAGTTAACTCCCATTATAGAGCGTTTTTAGGGGGCACGTTCACCTCTGAAACCTCTATAAATAGCCCCGCTTGCTATTGAGAATGGGTCGGTCGGTTGATCAGATAATTCTTGGAGAGGAACTTGGCTTGTGAGCTATAGAAGCCTCGAGACTTCCGCCAAAAAAAAGAAAGAGAGTCCAACTCTTCAAACAACTTACTGCGTACAAGTTAATCTTTGCTTATAATCTCTTTAAGATTTTTGGTCGACAGGAGCTGTGTTACTCCATCTGCCATCCAAAGAGAAGATCCTCAAGAAGTTTTGACGTTCACCCGGTCAATGAAAAATAAGATTCACTTTCCACCGCTACCTCAAGAACCCAGCATTAAACAAAGGGGAGATTTAAGCTTAAACATCTTCCCTCTCTTGTAGTCGAAGTGTAAATCCGCTGTAATCTTTCATTTGATTTAAGGAAATTTTACAAGGAACCTTCTCCCGTCGAACAAGAGATGGCGACTCCGCTGGGGACTACTTTCTTTACTGACGAGTAAGTGGTGGCGCAAGGTGACGTCATCTACATGGAGAAAATGGTCGAATCACTTGTCGTGGAATTTGACCAGGCGAAGTATGAAGAGTTCCTCTCTTCCGGCTCTAAGAGCCCTAAGGCCCGGGCCTACCGCAGAGTCTCTTCAGGGATTTGCTCTCAAGTCCACTCTGAGATCCTCTCAGACGCGACTGATGAGAAGGATGTCGTGGCTAATCGCGTCATGCGTAACGCCCGCGTCAACGTCTCTCAGGAGACCCGCGTGGTTAACGTTCCTGATGTCCAGCCAGTCCATCCCCTTCCTCAGCGCCGGGGGTTCCCTTCAACCCCCACGATGTAACCGGAACGCTGAACAGCGACAGAGAAGGCGTGCGCGTCAGCTACAAGTTGGAACAACTGATTGTCCAACAGAGATAGGGCGCGAAGTTCAGACTAGCGTCTCTTCTGTACCATATCAGACAAGTGAAGTTCACGTTTGGCAACCTAAACGTGAAGTTCACCAAGCCTGCGTTTCTGAAGCACTGCTTCCCAAATGCCAACGCGAAGCTCGTGCCCTTGGTCAAAGACGCGAGACACGCGCCTTTATACACGGGGCCCAGCAGCTCTGCGTTTCTCAAGCGTCGCTGTCCAGACGCGATAATTAGCAACATGAGAGCTGCGTCTCTTCTCAGTAGAGACGCCAGACTTGCGTTCCGAAGCCACGACGCAAGAACTGCGTTCATGAGCCTCGTGTCTCTGAACCTTGCGTCCCAGCTGTGCGAAGCAAGGATGTCTCCCGCCTTCGACAGTGCGAGGCTAATCTCTTCAATCCCCCTCCCATGGATCTAAGGGATTATTTGACAAGGAAGAGAAGTGCTAATCGGATCACTTCATGGTGTTGCTGCGAACGGCTTATCACAATGCTCTCTGAGTGCCGTTGCAGTTCAGGTGCAAGTCAGCAGTCTCAAGTTAGACAGCTGACTCTAACTCCCCGATCAGCTAAAAGAAATCGCTCCCACAAGAGGAGGACTTTCTCTGATGCTGAATACCATGAGCTCACTGCAAATATGACAAGCAGGAGTAGGGGAAAGCAACCTGCGGTCAGCTCCGACGAGTCTGACACAGAGCCAGAAGGAGTGTACCGACATACTCGTACTCGAACTGGGGTAATTCCCCCGATCAATTACAGTGCCTTGGCCCGGGGCATTGAAGTAAATGACTCGCATTCCGCTATTGCAGAGTCACAGGCTTCGAACTCTTCCATAGAGAAGGAGGTCTTTATATACATGACAAATACTCCTGAGGAGACTGCCAGGCGCTTGGAGCAACAAGCCCAGGTCCAGAAGGAACAATTTGAGTTGATTCGTGCTCAACAAGAATCTATCGATTCCCTCAAGCAGATGCTGGAACAATTCCTTGAAGACAAGAGGAAGTCAACCAACAAAGCCTCCTCTAAAAAGTCTAAAGGCAAACGAAAAGAGGGAGAAAGCTCATCTTCTGTACATATTGAGGAGAAAGAGCAATCTACTTCTGGCTCGTCCAAATCCTCACCTCAGGATCAAGATGACCGAGACCAGGGAAGGGTTCATTCTAAAAGAATAAATCAATTAGAGCAACGTCTTGAGGCCCTTAATAATTGGAGAGGCCTTCAAGAAGTAGGAGTGGTCCGGTCATATCCGGCCGAGTGGGACCTTGTTCCATACCCTCCTAAGTTCAAAGCTCCGACCCTCCAAGCATTTGACGGTAAAGGGTCACCGAACCAACATATCTACTACTTTAAGTCTCAGACAGGGAACGTGGTAGATAACGATGCCATCCTGGCACGTTTGTTCATCGGCACCCTAAAAGGGCTTGCCTTTGAATGGTTCATGAAGCTCCCAGAAGGCTCTATTAAAAATTGGGGCGATTTGGAGAAGCTCTTCCTGACACGCTTCTTTGAAGATGACTCAGAAGTCACAATGCCTACTCTTTTGGCTACAAAGCAGCAAAAGGGGGAGTCCGTCAAATCATTTGTAGAAAGATTACGGAATGTAGCACTCCGATGTCCAAGCGGTATGACCCAAGTCACCCTGGTGGAAACATGCCGCCATAATCTACAAACTTCGCTCCTCGCTCAAATAGGAGTTGCCGAAAGCCGCACCTGGAAACAATTAATCCAGCAAGGTGAACAGGCTGAAGAAATTGTCGCTCGGGTCAGGGCAGAAGAAAACAAACCCAAACCCGAAAGGTCGACAAGGCGTGCGCCAGACGCATCCCTTCAAACAAAAAGGAAGCATAACTTGGCAACAGAGACCAAATCCCTCGTTAAACCTCAACCAGTTAAGGGAACTGGCTCTTCAAGTCAACCGCGTGCCAGCAAGCAGTATTCCTTCAAGGACGAACATGTTGACTCGCTGTTCAAATTACTTAACAAGAGCAACAGATTGAAGCTTCCTGAAGCTAGACGTCCTGAAGAAGTCGGTAAAACCGACAATCCTAACTACTGCTTGTATCATAGGATGCTGGGATACCCCACCAAGAGCTGTTATGTCTTCAAAGACATCCTTCAGGCTCTGATTGATGCAGAGGTATTAAAACTCCGTCCAGAGTAGAAGAAAGTGACGGCCAATATGACATCATTCCTTCAGTTTGGAAGACAAACTCCAACACCCTCTGGAGTAGTCCCCATCCCAAAAGGGGAACTAAGAATGATCAATATAGACCCTCACCATCAGCGAGAGAAGGATCTTGTACCTGTCCCCACACCTCAGGGGGAAGTTATGTGGGTTCATCCCGACCTTGTGGATGGCCAGCAATGGACCACTGTTACCAGCAGAAGGTCTAAAGGCAAGGCGAAGGCTTCATCCTGCAATGTGGTGTGCGTTTCTTCCCGGGAAGCGGAAACTGATGTTCCCTCACTGACTGATTCGGAAGAGGAAACAATAGTTCTCGCCGCGAAACCTCAGAGAACTTAGGGGATTGCAAGGACGATTGGCATACATCCGAAGGTTCATCTCAAATCTCTCCGGAAGATGCCAACCCTTTACCAAATTAATGAAAAAAGGTGTCTCGTTCGTTTGGGACGATGCTTGCCAACAAGCGTTCGAGGAGATCAAACGGTACCTCACGCAACCACCAGACCTTACAGCTCCGGTGTCCGGAAAACCTTTCCTGATATACGTCCGAGCGATGGATCATTCTCTAGAAGCTTTACTAGCCCAGAATAATGATCAAGGACACGAGCAAGCAATCTATTATCTGAGTAGAACTATGATCGGGCCCGAACATCGATACAACCCAATCCAGAAGGAATATTTGGTATTGGTGTTCGCTGTTCTGAAAATGCGACACTATTTGGTAGGCCAAACTATAAACGTCATATCAAAGGTTAACCCTTGAGGTTACTCATGACAAAGCCTTCATCGTTAAACGGCCGACTGACAAAATGGGCCATATTGCTATCCCAATATGAAATGCACTTTTTACCACAAAAGGCCGTTAAAGGACAAGCGGTGGTGGATTTTCTAGCTGAGCATCCGGATCCAAGGGCAGCCGAACTTTACGAGGATCTCCCAGATGAGGTCGCTGAAGTCTGCCTGACCCAGACATCTTTTGAAAGACAAGTGTGGCAACTTTTCTTTGATGGTGCATCCAGGACAGGCCCAAAATGACATATAGTAGCAGGAGTAGGGGTAGTACTTGTCTCCCCACAGAACTACGTGATTCCTCGAGCCGTCTCATTAACCGAGCCTTGTTCCAACAATGTAGCGGAGTACAATGCCCTTTTGATTGGAATGCAACTCGCAGATGAGATTGGCGTTAAAAATCTCGAGGCATATGGTGACTCTAAACTCATCGTCAGCCAAGTTCGTGGGGAGTACGAAGTTAGACATGAAGATCTAGTACCCTATTACAACGCAACTGTCCACATGGCCGGGAAGTTCATAAACTTTTACATTGACCATGTACCACGCAAGCAAAATGCGCATGCAGATGCACTGGCATCTCTCGCTGCTTCTTTAGCCCTTCCAGCTGGAGTAGTAGAGAAAATATTTGTCCACAGCCACGACCTGTATTGCCCGAGAATTGCTTCTGAGGATTACCGAAACCAACGGGAGATTGTCAAGTCAAAGAAGCTCTTGAGTCGTCAACCGGCCCAGAGCCTAGAGACTGGCGATTCCCTTACATTGATTATGTCTTGTATGGCATCCTGCCTGATGATACTAAAGAAGTGGCTGCCATTAGAAGAAAAGCCCCTAAATTTTACTATAATGTGATCATACGAACATTGTATCGTCGATCGCATGACGGGATCTTACTTCGCTGCCTATCACAAAAAGAGGCCCAGGAGGTATTGAAAGAAGCCCATGGCGGCACATGCGGAGCCCATCAACCTGGCCCAAAACTTGGGGATCGGCTCCAAAGGTTGGGATATTATTGGCCTAAGATGATCACTGACGCTATCACTTATGCCAAAAGATGTCACGCCTGCCAAGTGCATGGTGATTTTATCCATCAAGCACCAGGGTACCTCCACTCGACAACTTCTACCTGGCCATTCGAGATGTGGGGCATGGACGTAATTGGCCCTATCAGCCCACCCTCATCAAAAGGACATCGGTTTATTTTAGCCATAACCGATTACTTCTCCAAATGGGCTAAGGCCATTCCTTTGAAGGAGGTAAAGTCATCTGATGTGATCAAATTCGTTAAACATCACGTCATCTACCGTTTTGGTGTACCTCAGCGAATCGTCCATGACAATGGACCCCAGTTCGTCAGTCAGGCTTTCCAGAGGTTCTGCGCTAAGTTCAGAATACAGAGTGTGTCCTCAACGGCATACTACCCTGCCGCTAATGGTCTCGCAGAAGCTTTCAACAAGACCATTGGCAAGCTTCTCAAGAAATTCGTCTCGAAAAGTCAGCGTGACTGGGACGATAAGTTAGGCGAATGCTTATGGGCCTATCGCACAACTGTTCGAACCCCAACTAAAGCTACGCCATTTTCTTTGGTATATGAGTGTGAAGTCGTGCTTCCGCTAGAAATCCAATTTCATCTCTACGCATCGCCTTGACAGCAGAGATGACAAAGGAGGAAAAGCATCGACTGCGACTCCAAGAACTGGAAGCCTTAGATGATAAACGTCTGCAGGCCTAACAATAAATCGAGCTCTACCAAGCCCGGATTACCAGAGCCTTCAATAAGAAAGTTAAGGTGCGAACTTTCAAGAAAGGTGACCTTGTCTTAGCCGTCAGAAGACCTATGGTGATGACACATAAGACAAAAGGAAAATTCCAGCCCAAATGGGAAGGACCATTTGTAGTAGAGTCAGTCTACTCAAATGGAGCATATCGCCTCATAACTTCAAATGGCGATACACTCATGATGCCGATCAACGGCAGATTCCTGAAGAAGTACTATCCTTAATAGTACTTTTCCTCTGATCAAGTTAAAATTACACCCCTGATCAAAGCTCCAGATCCAAGAAAAGTTTCTTTCCTTTATTAGGTCACATCACGGTAGATCGGTGATAAGCTAATCGGGCACTGACTGCACCATGATGCATGATGTAAATATTGAGAAAGAAACGAAAGGCGAAACTTGGGTTTTAATATTGCTCTCTTCATTAACATCTGACGCCTCCGACGGCTAAGGACAGAGGAAAATGTTGGCTTCTAAGTCCAACATAAGTCTTCGACAACTCATCATGCTGAGGGGAATAACATGGATAGCCCAACTCAAACGGTAGTTGGTAAAGGCGCATCAAATCCGTTGATAGCTGAGGGTTTGCTAAAAATCCTAAGTGGACTTAGTTCCACTCTCTCCTCCAAAATCCCTTACCAATTCTCATACACAGAATGGTAGGTCTACAAAATGCAGTCATTGCTATGTTAACACTACACCTCTGGCACTTCAAACTTCACTTATCAACTCTCATCAATAGAATGATAAGTCTTCAAAATTGCTTATATCGCAAATCAATCACTGTCAAGTTAAAATTACACCTCTGACATTTTTTTTTCCTACTTGTCACTTCTCATTAGTAGAATGGCAGGTCCTCAAATTGCTCCCATCACGAGTCAGTTTCTGTCAAGTTAATACCACACCTCTGACAAATTACTGTTAAGTTAACATTACACTTCTAACAGTAATCAAGTTGCTGCCAAGTTCAATATTAAACCTCTGACAGTCATTTTCCCTCAGACTTCCATATCGAAGCTGAAATGAACGATGCTAAGTTTAACACTACACCTCTAGCGTCCAGGTCATTGCTAAGTTCAACAATACACTTATGGCCATGACCTTTCCTCGGACTTCCTTGTCAAAGTCGAGATGACCAATGCGAAGTTAACATTATACCTCTAGCATTACCTCACTGCCAAGTTAAACATTACACCTATGACAGTGACACTTTCAGTCTTCCCAAATGAAGCTGGAACACCCTTGAGTTAAGTTAATATCACACCTCTGACTCACACCCTTGTCAAGTTAACATCACACTTCTGACAAGATTTAATTCAACCCGTTAAGTTAATATCACACCTCTAACGGTAAAGATTCTCCTAGATTCCCTGCGAGTCTAGTCTCACTTGTTATTCTTGTCAACAGAATAACAAGTTCACTTAAAAATATTGTTAGGATAACATTACACTGTTAACAGTGTTTTCACTAAATCCCCAGCTGGGTCTTAGTCAAGTTAATTCCAAACCTCTGATGACAACACATCCTCCCTGGGGGTACAAATTCCACTTGTCATTCTCATTCGTAGATTGGCAGGTCCACGAGAATTATCTTACTTCTGTCAAGTTAATATCACACCTCTGACAGCATTGTTGAATTTTCTGAAACATGATTTTTCTACAAAACTTTGACTCGTTAAGCCAAAGACCTCTCTCCCATGACCGGCAGAATGTACTTCTTTGGCACCTAGTTTTCCGAGCGAGACACCGGAGACAGATCGGGAAAGATCCCATTCTATTGCACGGTGAATAGACATATGCTGGAGATAAGATAGGGCATACATCCTCTCCATATTGGGAAGAAAGAACTTCCTATCCCCTATCTGACGAAGCCACTTATAATCTCCGTCATGCAAAGTCTTATCATCCTCGTCGATGTCATCACCAAAGAAGAAAATAGGCTTCTGTAATGGAGTAGCGAATCTGTCTCAAACACTCCGTCAGTGATAATCTCCCGAAGGGTCATCATACTGGCTTTGGAGATCTCCTTTCGCTCCTTCGACTTACCAGTAGTCACAGGAGCAGTTTTCTGCAGCACAAAGGTCAGGTTATGATCAGCGCCGCCTACATGTCCAAAATGGCACTTTTTGGATAAAGGGTTGGAGGAGTATCGTACTGCAAAAGAGAACAACACTTGATCAGAAATCTGAAAGAAAATGGTTACGTGTTTGAAACTCAAACGCAGGAATGAATACAGACGCGGAGATCATCAAAATCTGCGTTCAGATTCAAAGATCGCGAGGCTAGCATGAAGCCCGCATTTTAAAAATCAAGGACTCAGAAAAAAATTTCTAAGTATCGGACTCAGACGCAAGATTCATTAAAACTTGCGTCTGATCTTACAAAACGCAAGAAACGTCTGAAGTCTGCGTCTGAACTCCCCACACTTAGAAATATTCTGAGCATTGAGTCCAAAACGCAAGGCTCACTGGGGCCCTGTGTTCAACAAACAGATACGAGCTCAAGATGCAGAGGTCGTCAAACCTGCGTCTTGTCTATCAACTCAAGAACCGCACATGAAGATCAAACACGGGCATGAGCCCGCGTTGGCGGTTCACATTCAAAAGGGATTTAAGAGTTAAAAGAACTCTGTAAGCCCCTTCAATGGCGGAAACCAAATCCGATGGTTTTATTACCTGAAATAGGGGCTTCCTGTATGGAGGAACCACCCATTTGGGTCTCAGGAACAACAGCCTTCGAAGACGAAGCAGTATGCTTGGCTTTTGGTGCCATTGCAACCGTGGAATCGGTGTGGAAGATGGTAGAAACGAGAAGAACAAAGCCTCGAGCTTTCCTTAACCCTAAAAGGTCCAACGAAGAAGAAGAGTCTAATGATGACTCTTGAAAGACTGTTGTCTTTTATAGGCACAGCGATTCGCAGAGATACGCGGCGCTTAGCTTGACGCCTAATCCCTGCCTGACGCGTGGCAAGCATATTAAATGCAGCGCGAAATTCGCGCGCCAAAAAGAAGATGTCCCCTCAATTTTACTGGACACGTGGCAACGCGCCCACAATGCGGATTCGTGTTCAACAAAAAAATCGCGTCCCTCCGAAGGTCACGCCTTTTCAACTAGGCCAACGCCGCGCCTACTTCATAGGGCGAAAGCTGCATCTTCAACAGAAAAAATCGCGTCCCTCCGAAGGTCGCGCCTTTTCAACTAGGCCAAAGCCGCGTCCACTTCACAAGAGCGACAACCGCGTCTTCATCCCAAAAGACGCATCCCTACAGAAGGCGCGTCTTTAAAGCATCATAACCCCTGCGTCTACAGGATTTGCATTCAGTCCTTACTTCTGCAATTCAGTTCAACAGTACACTGGCACAAGCAGATGACTGTTTACCCCTGGTTCAAAGTACACCAACAACAAGCTCAGAGCACTGGAAGGTCTAGACTGTGTATCTAGACACTCGCCACGATCATTTCTGGCGGCTTTAAAGGGTTCCACAATACACTCACGAAGACCATATTCCAGACAAGATTAAGCTCAGAGCATCTCAAATGATTGTCAGTCCAATCATGAGAAGTATGAATTTAACTAGAGTTCAAAGTATTTCGAAATCCGTCCCAGTCAACCGCGGAATGTCGAAAACTTTGGAGGGGGTTCTGTAGGCTGTCTAAAATCACTAAAAGACAAGTCATCAAAAAGCAGAGTCACAAACTCCAGACGCAGGGCTTATCACAGCCATCACAGCAGCATCAAGACGCGAGGATCAAAACCCGCGTCTAAGTATTACTGCAGCACCAAGACGCGAGGGCCGAAACCCGCATCTCGATATTACTGCAGCACCAAGACGCGAGGGCCGAAACTCGCGTCTCAATATTACTGCAGCACTAAGACGCGAGGGCCAAAACCCGCGTCTCAGCATCATTGCAGCACTAAGACGCGAGGGCCAAAACCCGCGTCTCAGCATCATTGCAGCACCAAGACGCGAGGGTCGAAACCCGCGTCTCAGTTGTAACTGCCCTTGTTATGGGGTCAATCATGGCCCACATAATAAGGAAGTTAACCCCCATTATGAAGTGTTTTTAGGGGGGCACGTTCACCTCTAAAACCTCTATAAATAGCCCCGCTTGCTATTGAAAAGGGGTCGGTCGGTTGATCAGTTAATTCTTGGAGAGGAACTTGGCTTGTGAGCTATAGAAGCCCCGAGACTTCCGCCAAAAAAAGAA
Organism: Agave tequilana; assembly: GCA_038442645.1. NCBI lineage: Eukaryota > Viridiplantae > Streptophyta > Magnoliopsida > Asparagales > Asparagaceae > Agave > Agave tequilana. The sequence goes on from JAVJIF010013184.1 coordinate 37,200, forward strand.
AGAGAGTCCAACTCTTCAAACAACTTGCTGCGTACAAGTTAATCTTTGCTTATAATCTCTTTGAGATTCCTAATCGATAGGAGCTGTGTTGCTCCATCTGCCATCCAAAGAGAAGATCCTCAAGAAGTTTTGACGTTCACCCAGTTAACGGAAAACAAGATTCACTTTCCACCGCTTCCTCAAGAACCCAGCATTAAACAAAGGGGAGATTCAAGCCTAAACATCTTCCCTCTCTTGTAGTCGGAGTGTAAATCCGCTGTAATCTTTCATTTGATTCAAGGAAATTTTACAAGGAACCTTCTCCCGTCGAACACTCTTCGGGTCTCTTCTTTTAATGCACTCGTATCCTCCATCTCTTCTAGATCAAGTGAATCCCCAACCAAACTCTTCGTATCGGTAATGGTCAGTTCAGGCTCATTAGACGCCTGTGATTCAACCTCCTCATGGTCTATGTGGTCTGAGGCTGCAAATATGACCTCTAGGTCAGTCTCATCAGACTCATAACCCCAATCCATGGAACCTGTCATCCAACTCACACTCGAACTATCCGAGCTAGAGACTAACCGATATTTGTCAGAGTCTCCCATCTACATGTAAATAAGGAGTCATATCAATCTCAACCCATAAAAATAGTCTCGACATACTGCTATACAACAAGAAAGAAGCAATATATATACACACTCTTACACTTACACTTATCCTTAGTCTACCCGTAAGTTTCATGTTTCAGAATAACTTAGGTTCAATACATAATTCAATGCATTTGCTCGTCCCAGTGTCCCATACCACTAGCAGCTGTTCCTGAGAGCCCGTACTCTCAGCCAACTCACCCGAAACGGGATGTGCGGGTACCCCGATTCTGATGCGAGGAAATAATCAATTACTGCTTGACTCACGGTTAATCCGTCACATAAAACCCACTACCTAATTATAATCACATATCCACACATATTAAGCTTAACAATTCTATTGCCTCCTACCTCCGACTTAACCTTCTCCTTCTACCTATAACCCTTAGCTCTGATACCAACTGTAACGGTCCATTCTTAAAAATTTTCATTTTCACAATCATCATTGGTTATCCTTAATCCAAGCGTGAGACCCATCAAGATACAACACTTCAATTCGGCTAACGTCAGCCTATTAAGGCTTCACAATATTTTTCGCTCAAAATGCATATATGATCTCAGCATGAGTTATCATATTTTCAAACATTGATCTGACAACCCGGTAGAAAATATAGCTTACACATTATTATTCCATAAAACTCTACAATATTACACAAGATTCGAGTCAAGCACCTAATAATACAAGCATTTCAATATTACAAAAGTTCATGGCTAGCATCAACATAGAAGTTTTACATAGTTTTTTTAAAATAATATATACATAAGATGGAACATGCCAAAAGAGTGAAAATATCTCCCGCTACCACCTATCCCATATATTACCATTAAGCGGGTCCATTGCCTTTATTCAAACCTGAAGGTGATTAATATAACAGAGTGAGCTTGACAGCTCAGTGAGTAAAACAACAACATATGCATGACCATTATGTATGTCTATTGGGATTTATCATAAAGTTAACAATTGTAATTTATACTATTTTTGTATATTTTAAGGTATTTGCTGAAGTCCTGACCAAAACACAGAAATTGGTCCTATTAGTCGACTTGCCCTACCTGTAGTCGACTAATACTATTATTAGTCGACTTAGCTTAAAGTTATAGTCGATTGAACTCTGTCCAAAAAGATATCCATTCTCTGTTGGCTGCCACTGACTCAACTAGTCGACTACCCTATCTTGTATAGTCGACTGCTGTTGGTATTAGTCGACTTATAAGTCATCTATAGTCGACTATGTCTTGACCAAAAGAATATGTCTACTCTCTGTTTGTTGCCTGTAACTAAAGCTAGTCGACTATCCTATCTTATATAGTCGACTAACCTCAGTACTAGTCGACTTATATAGTCGACTATGGGTGGTTTTCAGAGTCTTACGTAACAGAATCTCACATATATAGTCGATTTGGCCCATGGGTTAGTCGACTAATCAAGTAGAAATTACCTATATCAGTCGACTATCACAGAGTCAATTTTAAGAAATTTATATAGTTTTAACATGCAATTTCCTTCTTAACCATATTAACACACTTGTTAAACATAAAGTTGGACTCCCCCTTCGGTCACCTCCGGTTAAACCCGGTCCCTTCCTCCTATATGTTATTCAACGAAATATTATCCCCTTCGATCACCTCCGGTTCAACCCCCCTTCGGTCACCTCCGGTTCAACCCGGTCCCTTCCTCCAAATATGCAATAATTATATCCTTCATGTAATAACAACATGCAATGATTCATAGAGCAATGACAACATAAACAATTTTCATGATTTCTACTTTACATCATGCCAACATTATGAAAGTCATTAACATGTATAAGTAACCACTTGCTAAATTAACAACATGCGAGCCTTTTCAAGATAACCAACACATTATATCATCTTAATATATGTGTAGCCATATATATATGCATAGAATCAAGTATTACATTCGTTCATAGAACTATTTCTTCTTAAAAGGCATGTGGTTGATTACCATGTATACACACACTAAAATTTATCATTCATGCACAATGGTAAGCATAGATGAAAATGGCTACAACATGATTACCATAAGATTGTTTATAATGCACACATAAAGTCTATAAACTATACACATGCATCATCGTTCAATTTTACGTCCACTTATAACATAGCAAATTCCCACTTTATTTCAAGCTTTACACTACCTACTATTATATTAGGGTTTGGATATTCTACTCACCCTTGAAGAGAATATCCCCTTATCAAGCTTGGTCACCGGCTATAATGGAGTCTACAAAGCCACAATAACATCATAATTAGTTTATACCTTAAAGAGCATAAGAGGGTGTAGTAGCCTTAAGGATTTGCTTACCTTCCTCTAAGGTGATGTTAGATCACCACTTTTTCATGTTCTTTTAGGCCATTGGAGGAGATAAAATAGGTAAAGGAAGCCTTTTTAGTATAAAATGAGGAAGGAAAAGACTTGTGAGGGAATGAGAGGGAGAGATAGAGTGTAGGTGAAGAAAATGGAGGGCCTGAGGGGGGAAAAAAACCAACTGCTGTTGCTGCTCCTCCTTGGCCGGCAGCAAAAAGAGAAGAGGGAGAGGAGTTTTTGAAGTTAGAATGAAGAGAGAGTGTGTGTGTTGACAAATGAGGGTTTTCTCTTCATTTCTCCCTATTTATACTTCCCTTCTCTTAATGATATCATGCCAAGTGCTCCCCTAACATCATCTCTCTACACCTATACCTTACTCCTATAAGTAAGGTCCCCATCCCTCTCCCCTTCATGAAGTACTTGTACCAACAAATATAGTGGGGGTATGGTAAAAAAGTCAACATGCATGTGTGTGTATTTAACCATATATATGTATACTAGTATATGCATGGTATAATAAATTGTATAAGTATCTTCCGTGCATACTTGTTTTCACATTACCTCCCTAAAGCACTCAAGTGTAAGAAAAAGGTGATTAGTTAAGGCAAGTGTTACACGGGTTGCACTTATTGACATGCCTTGACCCACATATTCGAGGAGTATCCAGTGTACCAAGCTCAACAGATGTTCCCTGACAGTATGAATGCAGCCTATACTAGACCCAGTTACAATCCTTACTCCAAGACATACAATTCAGGATGGAGGAATTATCCCAATTTTTTTTGAGTCAGTCTGGTCCTTAGTAGCCAAGACAATAGTTTCCACATCAATATGTTGCTTAAACTCATCAACCCAATTTTCATCAAACTCATCAATCCGATTTTTAGCCAACTTCCCAATAAATTTCCAGCCCGCCTACCAACATCAGCAATAAAATCATCCAGATAGAAAAATGACAAATTTGGAAAGAATGATAGAAAACTTGTCCAAAACTCAAGTCTCAATGATAAACAATCATAATCAAGCTATTAATAAGCTAGAGGTTCAAATAGGTCAATTGACTAACTCACTTAATGAAAGACAAAAAGGAACCTTGCCAAGTCAGCCATTGCCTAATCCTAAGAGCCCTTTCCTTGTTAATGAAGCTGAGGATGTAATTCCAAAACAATGCAACATTGTTCATATCCTGAGATTAAAAAACAAGTTGATAACAAGGTTTCTAATTTCTCAGTTTCCAAAAATTCAGTGTCTAATCCTCTTGTGATTACACCACAAGTTTCAAATGATCCATCTTCATCAATAAATTCACAACCATCCACCTCCAAATCTAATGAAAAAGATATATCAGCTGAGCAAACTTACAAGCTTATTGTGCCATTTCCTAATAGGCTAGCAACCAACAAGACCAATGTTCAAATGAAAAAGATTAGAGAGAAGTCCTAATAAACGTGCCACTTCTTGATGCCATTCACCAAGTCCCAACATATGCCAAGTTTCTAAAACACATGTGCACCAAGAAAAGGAAAATAAATGTTCCCAAAAAGGTCTTCCTTGCAGCAAACATCAACGAGTTGCTATCCGGGTCCATCCTTGTAAAATACAAAGACCCTAGATGTCCAACCATTTCGTGTATCATAGGACAGACCATCATAAATCGGGCACTGCTTGATCTGAGAGCAAGATCAACTTGCTCCCCTTTTTCGTGTATCAACAACTTGGGCTAGGCGACCTCCGTCCAACCCGAGTTACTATACAACTAGCTGATCGTTCTATAAAAGTCCCCAAGGGGAAAAATTACAGATGTCTTTATACGAGTCGGGGAGTTCATCTACCCTATAGATTTCATTGTTCTGGATACACAACCCATGCAAAACCTGAAAGCTCAGACCCTGGTCATTCTAGGATGACTTTTCCTAGCAACTGCGAATGCAATCATAAATTGTAGGAACGGGTCTATGCGCTTGACTTTCGGTGACATGATGAAGGAGGTGAATGTTTTCTACTTGGGAAAACAACCTCGGGACTTAGATGACCAATCATTTGAGTTGAACTTGATTGAAGGACTCACAAGTGAACATGAGGAGTTAGAGTATAAGTCTAACCATGAATTTGATTTGGAATCAAATGACTTCAATGTTGACCAGATTGTAGACTCAATAGTAGAGTGGGCAAGAAACACAACCCCAAACATTCTCTTGTAAAAAGAACAACCTTTGATAGATCATGCCCCTTCTTCTAAATTGAAAGCTCTTCCTAGTCATCTCAAGTATCAGTACTTGGGTGAAAAGGAGGCTTTTCCTTTGATCATAGCTTCCCATCTAACGGAAAAACAAGAAGAGAATCTTCTTGCTGTATTAAGAAAAAATAGAGAGGCCATTGGTTGGACCATGGCCGACATCAAGGGGATCAGCCCATCCATTGTGCAACATAGGATTCATTTGATAGAGAAGGCCAAGCCCAAACGTGATCCACAGCGTCAACTAAACCCCATTATGTAAGAGGTTGTCCATGCTGAAATCTTAGAACTGCTAGATAATGGGATAACTTATCTCATATCTGATAGACAGTGGGTGAGTCCAGTCCACGCTGTGGCCAAAAAATCTGGCTTTACCGCGGTAGAGAATGACAAAAAGAATTGGTACAGACTCGTCTTCCAACAAAGTTACAAGTTTGTATTGATTATCGTAAGCTGAACGCTGTCACATGTAACTTTCTTTTATAGATCAGATGCTCGAGAGATTGGCAGGATACAAATATTATTGTTTCCTGGATGGATATTTAGGATACAATCAAATTCTAATTGCTCCCGAGGACCAAGAAAAGACAACTTTCACCTGTCTATTTGGAACGTTTGCATACCGACAAATACCATTTGGGTTATGCAATGTTCCAATGTTGCATGCTTCTTTTCTCGGACATGGTAGAAAGATTTCTGGAGATTTTTATGGATAATTTCTCGATATGTGGAGATTCCTTTGACCAATGCATGCATCATCTCAAGTTGGTCTTACAAAGATGCATGAAAAAAAAACTTGACACTTAACTGAGAAAAGTGTCATTTCATGGTCAAACATGAAATCATCCTAGGGCATGAAATTTTGAGTAGAGGAATTGAGGTTGACAAGTCTAAAGTGAAAGTGATAGCAAAACTCCCCAAACCTAAATGCTTAAAAGACATCAGATCTTTCCTAAGGCACGTTGGTTTTTATAGAAGATTTATTAAAGAGTTCAACAAAATTGCTAGACCTTTAACTAATCTTTTAAGAAAACATGTGTCTTTCCATTTTGATGAGGAATGTCTAAAAGCTTAGGAGGAGCTGAAACAAGAATTTATCTCTGCATTGATAATTTGGGTACCCGACTGGACTAGACCCTTTGAAGTCATGTGTGATACCTCTGATTGTGCCATTGGCATCGTCCTAGGACAGCGCATTCATTGATAACAGGCAACACGTGATTTACTATGCGAGTAGGACGCTTAATGATGCCCATCTCAATTACACAACAACTGAAAAGGAATTTTTAGCAGTTGTGTTTGCATTGGAAAAATTCCGATAATACCTACTCAGTTCTAAAATAACAGTGTTCACCGATCATTCCGCCCAATGATATTTGATGCAAAAGAAGGATACTAATGCTAGACTCATTCGTTAGATCCTTCTTCTGCAAGAGTTCGATCTAGAAATAAAAGACAAAAAGGGCGTTGAAAATTTGATGGCAGATCACTTGTCTAGAATTCCAAACAAACCAGTGGAAACCATCCTGATTAATGAAAACTTTCCTGACGAACACATCTTAGTGATGTGTAAAGAACCCCTCGTATGTTGACATTGCAAATTATATTGCAACCGGGCAAACACCTTCTAGTTAGTCAAAACAGGACAAACATCATTTTTTCACATAGATACAGTTTTTCTTCTGGGATGAACCATATCTATTCAAATATTGCCCTGATTAGATCATTAGAAGGTGTCTTGTTGAGAATGAACACCATAATGTGTTGACATTTTTGTCACGAGTTTGCATGTAGTGGACACTTTGGTCTACGTAAGACTGCTGAGAAAGTCTGCAGAGTGGGTTCTACTGGCCCTTTCTCTTTAAGGCTCCTACAATTTTTGCAAACTCTGTGAAAGATGTCAAATGACTGGTCGAATCACACATAAAGATATGATGCCTCTTACCCCAATCCTGAAAGTAAAATTTTCGACGTGTGGGGCGTCGATTTTATGGGACCCTTTACAATTTTCTTCGACAACCAATTGATTTTGGTAGCCGCTGATTATGTTTCAAAGTGGGTAGAAGTTGTTCCAACGAGGACGAATGACAATCGAGTTGTTATCAAGTTTTTGAGAGAAAATATCACTTCACGCTTCAGAGCCCCCCATGCGATAATAAGTGACAACGGAAGTCATTTCTGCAATCGGGCTTTTGAAGCCCTAATGCGGAAGTACTCCATTTCTCACAAATTATCCACGGCTACCATCCTCAGACGAACGAATAGATGGAGGTAACAAATAGACAAATCAAACTCATCCTGGAGAAAACCGTAGGACAGAATAGGAAGGACTAGTTGGTTAAGCTTATTGATGCATTATGGGCTTATTGGACTGCCTACAAAACTATCCTAGGGATGTCTCCATATCCAATGATATTTGGAAAACCTTATCATCTGCTCGTGGAGCTTGAGCATCGTGCTTTGTGGGCATTAGACAACTTAATTTTGACTTAAAGAAGGCAAGTGACTTGAGAAAGTTACAGATTTCTGACTTTGAAGAAATAAGAAATGAAGCCTATGATAACGCTCGAATTTCTAAGAGTAGAACCAAACTCTTCCGTAATCAGTCCATAAATAGGAAAAATTTTGTCCCTAGACAAAAAGTTCTACTGTACAACTCTAGGCTTACCTTTTTGTCGGAAAACTGAAGACATGTTGATCAAGACCATTTTTTGTTCAAACCGTTTTTGTTGAAATTTTTGATCCCAAGAACAAAAATGTATTTAAAGTCAGTGGTCAGAGATTAAAACCGTTCTTCACCACCGAGCCTGAGTTACACGAAACTTTTGAACTGGGTCTCTGTGACCCAGTATATGAGTGACCAGGCCCTTCTCTAAATTCCCCTGTTTATCATTGTAAAAATCTTTTAGGGGACGCCTTTTTTGTAATAACCATTTTTCCTTTTCTTCAATAAAAATAAAATAAAAATAAAAAATAAAAAATATGTAAAAATAAAAAGATTTTAGATTTTGTACTGAATTTTAAAACTCCAAAATTCCCAATTCAAATTTCCTAAATCCTCAAAGGGTTAAAAAAAAAAGTCAAAATCTTTCAGTCTATTTATACCCCTCCTATCTCTCTTAGGGGTATCAACACCAGAAATTTAGCCTAGATTTAGAGAGCAGAGGGAGAAGCGCCGCAACCTACCAAAGCCAGAGCCCTCTGCCTACCAATCTGTCGCGGAAACAACACTTTTGCCGAGATTCCACGGCCTACTAGTCGATCTAGCCACGCCGCCACAGTCTGTACCTATCGTCGTGGAGTGTAGATCCCAGTCTACCAACAATTTCATCTCTGCAGCCACTGTAACTGCTCAGATAGTCCATCCTTAGATTCCTACCCCCCTCCCCGGTTTTCGGGGGTGGTTTGCATATCCTCTTTCCTCTCTTTTACAAATTTTTCTCCATGGCTCCTACCATATTCGCTGAAAAGAACTTTGCTAGAAGTTTTACAGATATTCATGGTTCTTGCACAATTTTTTTAGATCATATTAGAGAGAGAAATTGGTTTGGGCTTGTTTATGACAATGAAGAATGTGATGCTTACTATAGTCCCGAAGTGGTTACCCAATTCTACACACAAATTGACACAAACACCATCGATCACGACCATCACAGTTTCGTTGTACACTTTGAGTTCGGGGATATTGTTGTTAGTATTAACACACTTAAGATAGTCACACACGTCCCCTATCCTTCACGGCATGATTCCACATTACCTCCCATTGAGTATATGACTATTATGGAAGTGAGATGTAAGGAAAAAGACCGTGGGCTCAAAGCGCGCACCACCTTCCGCAATATACATTGTGTTGGATGATAGATTCAACGCAATATATTGGGTTGTGTCCCTTTATTTGTATGTGGCCTAGTGCCCATGATTGTACATGTATATGCCTGTGATGAATGTTTGCACTAGGGTAGTTTATTTCTGATACCTATATTATGATTGCGATGTTGCTCACTACTGCCCTATTGTATGCGTGTGATTGACACTAACACTTCTGCAGGTGCTATACCCAGTCTCCAGGATGCGTTTAGCCTCCGGGCTTCAATACTCCACGGTAGATGAGATATTATCACGCTATAGCATGCTCGTGTGGTACTAACATTGTAAGTACTCTTGTACCGACTCAAGGCCTCTGCCCACTCCTGGGCTAGCTACCCAATTGATTTTAGGCTTGTACCCTTATGGGTTTCGTGGTAGCTACCGAGAGTGCTCTTAGGCCCCGAGCGTACTTTAGCCTCCAGGCTCTCGCCCATTTCCTCGAAAGAGAAGTGCGCTTAGACCGTCAGGTCTCTCAGCTCCGCCTGGCAGGCATGCTTAGCGCTCAGCGCTTTACCACTTGATTTGTCTAGGCGGACTCTGCCAGATTTTAGACTCGCCTTCTAAGTCAAGTCATTCCAGTAGCTCCGTCGGGCGCTCTAGTGTTAAACATTGTTGGCTGACCGTACCTCCAGCTTGCTTAGCTCCGCTTGGGTGTTTGCTTGCTTGTTTATTACCTGATAGCCAGTTATTTTTCTTTTATTAATGGTGTGAAGAGTTTGAAATCTTATTTATACTGTTTTTTCCTGAAACTGCATGATTTTCTGGTATTCGTACCGATCTCGTATATTAGAACTATTTTCCTGTACCGCGTGATGTGCTTACATATACCATGCCATCACTTGTCACCTGCCTAATATCACCCTCAAGTCATGCTATCACCTGACATCCGGTATGACGTACCTGACTCTTATAATTATCACGATAACGGGAATGATGACCTGACATCTTGCTTACATCTTGATATATTCCAGTACAAACCGTACTCTTGATACACCTGTATTTCTGATACTCTTGACTTATTTCTGCTCATTCCCAAAATCTGATAATTATCTAATAATGTATAAAAAGGAATAACTTACACCGGGTTGGGGAAACTTACGGCTATCAATATATGTTCGTGTTTACAGTGGTATTAGGTATGTTGTGCAACTAAATCTTCCGGTCTGGCCTGAGGGCCTCCAGGTGACCGAGGGGAGCGCTGGCTCCCTCCTTCTTGGTGTAATCTTGATAAGGGCATCCTATAAGACCCTCATGTATGCCTTGCGGTCGGTTCCATACACCAGCAATGGAACACCCTAGACCGTGGTCTTGGGCATGCACAGGACCCACTGTAAATATTGTTCATTGATACCCTTGGTTTCCAATAACAACCTTACTTTACTCAAATTTGGATAAATGTGCGCTGGGACGCTAGTTCACATATCTAGACATCTGGGTAGGATGAGTAATAATAATAATAAAAGATGCCAACTATGTATCCGTTGTCTATTTTGCCGTGTTTGCTTCCATCGAGTTTTACTTCGGATTTTCAATTTTATGATTATTATATTATAACTGCTTACATCATGCCTTACCACTTATATTCTATTCCACCGATCTCCTACTCTTGTCTTATTATAACATGCGTATTTTCTACTTGATATCACTTGCTATCTATCTACTTGCTCCTGTATACTTGTGCTCACGACATAGTTTTCAATGCATGTTTATGATTCGAATTTATTAATACATGTGTGCTTATCTTCGCACGCCACTTGGCATTTGCAACACCACTCGCTGGGGAGCTTTAACTCTCCTGGATCCTTATCTCCAGGTCTCGGAGCTTGGAGCTAGTAGATTCTCTCAGTTGCTGATCAGAGTAGCGCAGCGGCAGAGCAGATCACCGGCAAACCATCTGAAGCCATATCCTTTCAGGTCCCCTGCGCGTCTCTCGAGTCTCCTTCTATAACTCGTGAGCGTCATTTGTACTGTTCATACTTGTATATCTCCTTGTATTCTCGCATTTGTGCCTATCGGTGATGTAATATTTAAGTAATATTGTGTTACATCTTGTAATAACTTTGTAATTGTACTCATATGTTGGAATGTATAATGGACCACGTATTTTCGTTCTCTGATTCTTGCCTGTACTGATGCTTAGTGTATATATGTGAGGGTATTTCTGACCTATATATATGTCACAGTAACGTCTCCGTACTCGCGGGGTTGGGGCGTTACAGTGTGGCATCAGAGCCTAGGCTCTCACAACCTTAGTACACTAGTCGGCAAATAAATGGAAAAGAAGTTTGCAACTGAAATACATGAGTCCTGGTTATACAATCCAACTACAAGTACAGAGTTATCTATTTTTTTTATGATCCTTCCTTGAATTCTGAAGTTCTCTTATCCTTTCATACTTCAGTTTCTCGTTATTCTTAGACCAACTCGAACATGAAAAGACAGGAAAAATCCTAACAGTTCTGGTTCTTCTTAGGATGACCATAGTGGAGAAGTGTTGACTTGAAGTGAAATCTGTAGAGTATGATGGAAAATCAACAGGAACAGACAGAGATCTTGCACCAAAGATTATTGGTTGCACCCCGAGAGCAGAAGTCAGGCAACATGTCGGGTTTCAGGAGATTACTGGCAGCAATCTTTTAAGGCATGAAAAAGCCCCTGAATGCAAAGCAGTGACTGGTAGACGCGACAGATCTTCTGAAGGCAGCCTAGGTCCCTGACGAGAACCAAGTAGAAGTTGCCAAGATTCAGTTGAAAGATGTGTCCAGAAAATGGTGGTTGACGAGGAGAACCAAGCAAGTAGATTCTAACAAGACCTGAAGATGAAGATCAAGATGTTCCTTATTCTCTAGTAGCCTAAGATGTATTCTCAAGTTTTCACCATCGCTCGATAGGTAGAATGGGAGCTGGAGAAGAAAGATTAGGATGAGATGCAGATGAAGTCGACAAAGGGACCCTCTCAATTGATGGAAGGTGAAGACTCAGACAGACCCTTGGATATCCCACTAGCCAAGCAACCACTCCAATCTTGTCCTCAGCATATGATTTGTGGGTATTGACTGAAGCCGGGAACTTACAATGCAACCACCAGAAAGTTTATGAATTATGTTGTGTACGGGTCCGGAGATCAGTTGAAGAGTGACTGTCTGTTCAAGAAGACAGAGATCACTGCACCAATCCAATCAACACATCCAGTACCATTGTTGGGAGAGAATCTAGTACCTACTGAAGGAAGAACCTTACTTCATCAACAAGCATATAGTCGGCACAAAAGAGACCAAGATCTTGGGCACATGGTAGAAGGAGACAAACATATAATCTGACTGAAGAGGAAGTCAATATACTGATGGAGTGAGAACAGGAAGGGGTGCTCAATATCTAGAAAAGAAATCTGGAAGGTACCAACTATAATCATTATTCCCATTTTATCATGTCTTAGAGTTGGTAAGTTCTCTATATCATATCCTTCTTATTACACTATCATCACCAGTCTTAGTCCGTCCGTGTCTACCTCCCTTTTTCATGGTTCCTTTCTCTTCTATTTTTACTATTCTGGTTTTCGTAATCTTTATGCCAACTTAAGATATAGGTAGATTAGTGAGGTAACGGCAGGACATATATGGTTTGTTCTCATCCTATTTCGGTATTCTTCGATTCTAAGTGCATCGTATTATCGAGCAGTTCTTCAGCTCCGCATTCTCTATATATAAGGGTATTCCATGGGGATTAGTACTGAAAGTAGGGCAGCCATTATGTCAGTAATCAGATAGATCGCATTACTACACAAAGAGTGTTAGTATGAAACAGATTCTCACATTCAGAGCTTCTGTCAGCTGAGTCACTGTTAAATTATTCAGAACAATCACGATCTCTCCTATTGACTTCACTGAGCTCAGAGCCACAATACGGAGCAGCCCCCATGGATATGATGAGTCATGGACTCCGCAAGTCTTACTATTGAGAATTGTGTTCTATCCATGTGAGTTCAATCAGGCGTGGCCTTACTGCACCCTGGTGCTTAACATTTAGTGATGTGTTATGTGCTGGCTTCGCCATGTAAGCTTTGCTAAGAATGAGTCTCGCAGAGTATTAGCTCCACCACACCCTACTGTTTAGCGCCTGACGTTGTGTTACGCAATGGCCCCACCTAGGTTTCGCTTCGCTCACGGCTAGTTCCGACAGTGTTTAGCACTCTAACCTTGTTCCCCGGATTTCCCCCACCTGACTTGTTTTCTTGATTTTAATGAATCGGGTTTTCTTACTGTGTCTAAACAAGCTTGTCATAATTTTCTCAACAATCTATTCAGCCAACATTGCAGGGCTTGGGTATTCTTTAAGTATTTCATCTATGGTTAAGTTATTATTCAGAAAACTATTATTCTATATTCTTAGTTATGACTTTCAGAGTTATCAGATCCTAGTATTCAGAACTAATTATCGTCAGTTGTTCTTTTATGTATCTGCGATCAGTTATCGGGTTTTCTTTATCAACAATTTTATAATCTATTTTCAGAGTGGCAGATAACAGGCAGGACATCTATAATCTTGCCACGAACTTACTCCGGGGATGATTTCTTGCCTAGCAGAGTAAGTATGCGTTATAAATAGGTAAGTGAAAAACACCTAGAGGGGGGGTGAATAGGTGTAAGTGCTAATCTAATGAAACTTAATACAAACTAAGTGCGCTAAATGCGGAAGCTAATGCAAATTATGCACAAACTAATACAATTCAACAAGTGTAGCCGAATTCCCCTTGCGAGGCTCTGGACTAACTCCCCTTGATTCCCCTTGAAATGGGTTGAGGTGCTATGTGAAGCTCTTGTTGGATGAGTATAAGTTAGGCACACACACACAAGCAATCCAAGCAATATGAAATACACACAATCAAGCCAAGCATATAAGAATGAATTGCAATATAAAAGATGCAAGGCAACACAAGCAATGTATAAGATATGAATGAATCAATGCTCAACACAAGCAAGTATGATATGATGATGAGTATGATGCTTTGCACAATAATAAGAGAGAGAGTTAGAGAGACAATGGATCAAAACGCAAACACCAAGATTTGTTTCGAGGTTCGAGCACCTTGCTCTACATCCCCGCCTACACCACCGTGTAGGATTTCCACTATCTCAACTCCCACCGAGGGAACCTCTACCAAAGAGGATTTCTTACAACACTAGGAGTACCAAACTCCTCTCTCAACAACAACCTCCTCACAACCGAGGGGTAGGCCCGTAGCCAATACAACAACCAATCCACACACCTCTATCGAAGAGGCTCACAACCAAACTCCACCTCTACCGAAGAGGCTCACAACCAATACCACTCCGATCACCTCTACCGAAGAGGGATACAACAAATGAAGAGGGTTTACAACAAGTGGTTCCAAAACCACAAACTCTCTTTTCTTTCTCTTTCCACAAAACAAAGATCCTAATAGTTTAGGATAGAAGATAGCTCAAGTGTGGAAAACAAGTGTTTTTGGAAACAAGCAACAAAGAAAAATCTTTGGGAAAATACTTGCAATATGATAGAATTGAAGATCTAAGCAAAAATCCCAAAAACCTATTTTTCTTTGATTTTCTAAAAACCCTAAAACAATAAAGATGAGAAGTTTTTGCACTTAAAACTCTTTTGAAAACTCTTTTAAACACTTCAGAAAACTGAAAATTTTTCTCTTGAAAAACTTGGCTAAAATCCCCAAAGAGATGGGGTTTATATAGCCCCTATACAAAACTAGCCGTTAGGCTGAGTTGGCAGTCTGACAGACTGCCGGTCGACCGGCCCGGTCGACCGCCAACGGTCAGAAATATGACCGTTGGGCAACAGCGGTCGACCGGCCTGGTCGACCGAAACAAAACAGAGAGCAAAGCTCTCTTCTGCGGTCGACCGGTCCGGTCGACCCAGAAAACCAGAGAGCAGATATACTGCTCCGGTCGACCGGTACGGTCGACCGTTCCCTGTGCCAGAAACGTGCACAGGTTTGTGCACGTCGGTCGGTCGACCGGCCCGGTCGACCGACTTCTGACCTAGTCGACTGGTCAGAGACCAAGTCGACTTGGTTGAAGCCTGGAACAGAAAATCTGATAAAAACTTGTTTTAAAAATATTTTTATCGTTTACAAAACTTCCATAAAACTTGTTTTACATATTGCATTGATATTAATCATGTGATAAAACATTTCTACTCAAATATCAAGCATATGAAATTTATTTTGTTTCTTAACAAAAAATCAAGAATCAACACTTGTATTTTTCTCAAACAGATTTTTCCAAAAACATGAATAGGAATATCAAAATAAGTTTGTTTACCAAGTTAAAGCATGTATGTATAAATAGAAAACATCTACTATACATATAACATATGTAAACTTGTTTTGATCAACTATTCATAAAAAACCAAATATCAAGTCATAAAACGTGTGTGTTTTGTGCACTTGAGCATATCAACTAAACTAAGCTTTACAAATGGATCTAAAAACTCTATCTAAACTAGGATACCTAAGTCTTCTTGTCGATCATCATCTTCAAGTAGACTTGCTCCAAAACTCCATCCATGGGCTAGGCAAAGTGTGAACTTGAAGCTTTGGCCCTGGAATCACCATGAATAGCTTCTAAACTCCTTGTTGAAGATAATCACCAACTAATATCCTGTTAATGATCTGAAACTTAGAAACACAAGAATATTAGTAAACATAACTACATGAGTTGATCATCATCAAAACTAGAGTGGAAGGCCATTGGGCCAACAATCTACCCCTTTTTGATGATGACAAAACTCATGGAGTTATATATGCATGGATTAAAGATAAGCTTCAAGGAAGCTCCCCTTAACTCATGCATAGGGATAAACAATAAATATATGCAATGAATATTAAACATGAAACATGCATATGCATAAACAATAAATGGTTCTAGATATCAAATGGAATATTCAAAACAAAATAAGCTCTAGATACCAATTACAAAGCAAACTCTATAAATCAATTAAACTTAGTATTCTTGAGATTCTTGAGATTAAAACATAATATATGCATAAACATAAGCATGCATATAAAACTTCATAAATCTTTCTCCCCCTTTTTGTCAATCATCAACAAAGGGGTAATCAAAACCATAAATAAAACGAGGGGTAAAAATCTTTCTTCCCCTTTATGTCAAACAAAACAATAAAAGACAATGTGCTCCCCCTTTTTGTCTAAAACAAAAACAAAGTCAATAAGGGGTGACTTTAAAAACATGATATCAATTGAAAATATGTCAATGATGCATCTTGATACCAAAAGAAAATAAACAAGGATAATAAGTGTTATATGCTATATACATTCATGAAGAGGAAGATGCTAAGTTAGCTTCCCTACACATATGCATTACATGAAGGAGGGAAGTTAAGCCCTAATTCACATAACACACATTATGTAATGAATAAGAGGAGATGTGAAGCTCCCCCTACACACGTGTACCACATAAAGAAGAGATGTGAAGCTCTTCAATATACAATACACTCAACATGAATCTATATGAAGAGATGTTAAGCTCTTCTTGCATATAAGCAATACAAATCAAAACTTTGAATATTTTCTTTAAACAAAATTTTGAAAATACCAATTGTAATTAAAGATAAGTCTTGAATTCTTAAACATGAATCTTGAAACCAAAACAAATTTTGAATTTCTTAAATATGATACCAATTGTAAAAATTTTACCAATTGAAAAGATTTTACATAGAAACATTGATACCAATTGTAGGAATTGTTCATTTTAAAACATATAAACAACTTTTAATCATAAAGTGTGGGAGTACAAATACCAATTGAAATACAAAATCATATTTTCTCCCCCTTTATGAAATACAAACTAAAGTCATGCATAGTCTTAATAACAATTTAAAAGTAATCAATTTAAACAAAATTGAAACTCAAGCACTAGCATAAACACAAACATATATATGTATGAAAAGTAGATACCAATAGAAATTGATATACTTGGAATTTAAAGCATACATACATACAAAACATATATGAGTATACAAGAAGATCAAAATGATACCATTGAAAGAGTTCAATGATACCAATTGACATAACAATAAGTTCAAGTGTATACATCATATTATCTACCACCCAATCATAATTCAAGTTTTAAAGATTTTCAATTTAGGGCATACATGAACATGATCTCCCATCCTACCGCCATTAGAAGGTAGGGGTTTTCAAAAATAGATTTGAAAATTTAGTTTTGTTTGAAAAACTCTACCAAATGAAGAATATCGCAACTAGTTAAATGGAAAAATTTGTTAACTAGTACGAAATCCTTCAAGTAAGGAATAAAACAAAATTGTTTTTCATAAACATGGAATCCACATCATATCAAACACTCAAGTTCAATTAGGCATAAATAAGACTCAATTATTCCTTAAAACACGAAATCATCAAAACTATCTAATCTTCAAGGCATATGTATGTCTAATACAAACTATAGTATACATACATATCCAAAACATAACGAGTCCACAAAATATATGCATTAAGGCACGTGGCTCAAAAAGGATACTCATGTATAGTCAATAGTTTGGATAAGATGGACATATACATGAAGTTAAATATTGACACAATAAACATGACAATCATGAAAATATGAAAAGCATGAAAAGTATGAAAATTTAGCTTTTCATTAAAACAATTTGATACCAATTCTTTTCAAGGTATATGTATGATTTGTCAACACAAGAAGTATACATACATATCCCTTAAACACACTTTGAGTCCATAATAGATATTTGCATGAAAGGCAAATGACTCAAGGGGTATACATGTATATCTTCAAGTTTGGCAAAATACACATATACATGAAATGAAAACTCATAATCATAAAAAACAAATACCAAAAATGGAATACAAGTTTAAAATGTATGAATCATCAAAACTAGACTATACTAGCACATCTAATGGGAACAAACAAGCATTCAATCCCAAACATATATAGATTTGTTTGTAGCCCATCATATGTACAAATATATAACTAGTCTTAATGAAACTAACATCTAAACATATATTCAAAACATGAAGCATTAAAACACAATACAAAAATCATCATGATAAAACAAATACATGATTATTATGTGAATTCACATGTATTAGATTCATGATGTACATTATAGCTTAAACAAAGGTGAGAACACTAAGTATGGGTTCACATAAGCATGTGTGTCTCAAATACTATACATGTATGTCAAGGACCTAATAAACATGGAATGAACATACTAATCCATAGACATCAAAGACATGCTATAAACAATGAATATTAAAAGCATGTAGACAATAAATGGGAGTAAAGGATTGTTACCAAAACCGAAGAAGCAACTTTCCTTGTCTCCAAAACATGGTGGTCATCTCCACCAAATCTTCCCTTGAAAGTGATGCATCCAATTTGATTTCCATGAAGTCCGGAACGCATCCACTCCAAGGTGTCATCACTCTCACGTCATGTGAGATCCCACACCTACATCAAAAACAATAGGAGGGGTGGTCTTTGGTACCCATACTCTTTTGGGTCCATGGGGGTTAGTCTCTTCTCTAACCCAAACAAATTTCTTGGCTAAATTTTCAACATGTAAACGATCATAACAAAATTTAGCAAGATGGCCTTTTCGACCACAATGTGTACATGTGTACACATGAGCATACATGGTGTGATGGTGTTCGTGAGGAGCATGTGTATGCCGTGGAGGGTGTGCATGCATAGAAGAAGGAACTTGTTTCTTTCAAACCAAGGATTTCAAGCGTGTATGGTTCTTAGCACATTGGCTCATAGTGGAGCCCAAACAATCAACCTTCTTCTTAAGCAAACAAATATCATCATTAATCTTAGAAGAAGAAGTGTGGCATGCAATAGGTGAAGTGTGTGATACTACCCTAGCATGGCAAACATGTGCATCAATCTTATTTTGCAAAACAATGTTTTTCTTTAAATAAACATCTAGATCATTTGAAATAGAAATAATTTTATTTTTCAAATCAACATTCTCTTTTAAAACAAAATCAACTTTTGAAGACAAATTTTCATTTTTCTTCAAAAGAACATGGCAATCATTTTTAGATTTTAAAAATTCATTTTCTTTAAGTGCAAGTTCCATTGAGATCTCAATGAATCCCTTTCATTATAGGCTTCAACTTTCTCTTGCAAAACACAATCAAGTCTAGAGTGCAAACATTTATTTTCTTTTTCAATATCTAGACTTTTCTTTTTCAAAATTTTATACTTCTCAATTAATTTTTCACACACAATAGATAGTTCTTCATTTAAAGCATGGGGATCAACAAAATCATTTGAAGAACTAGCACAATCATTACTATCTAGTTGAGTTTCCGATTGTACCTCAAGGGAGTCATTCCCTTGGACCATGTAGCATTGTTGAGGTTCGGATTCTCCACTAGATTCCTCTTCTTGTTGGATTTGGACTTGAAGCTTGGAGGTGTTGGTGGTTGTCAATTTGTTCCACACTACAAAAGCGGAATCAAAGTTAGAAACACATAAAAGATAATCTTTAGATAAAGTGCTTCTAGGGCTTGTGCATTGGCCCCTATATGATTGCAATCACCAAGATAACATCTCTTGGTGGCGGCAAGGAAGACATGCAAACCTAGGGTCTTTAGGTACATGGACATCCTATACTTCCAAACATCAATGTTGGAAGGGTCAAAGCTAGGAGGGGTCATGAAGTCCATGGTATAAACTAAATATGAATGTGCAAACAAACAAATGCAAATGAGATTAGCAAGCAAATGGATCACTCCTAGGATGTTAAGCCTAAGTATCAGGAGCACTAGCTCTGATACCAATTGAAAAACACCTAGAGAGGGGGTGAATAGGTGTAAGTGCTATCTAATGAAACTTAATACAAACTAAGTGCGCTACATGCGGAAGCTAATGCAAATTATGCACAAACTAATACAATTCAACAAGTGTAGCCGAATTCCCCTTGCGAGGCTCTGGACTAACTCCCCTTGATTCCCCTTGAAATGGGTTGAGGTGCTATGTGAAGCTCTTGTTGGATGAGTATAAGTTAGGCACACACACACAAGCAATCCAAGCAATATGAAATACACACAATCAAGCCAAGCATATAAGAATGAATTGCAATATAAAAGATGCAAGGCAACACAAGCAATGTATAAGATATGAATGAATCAATGCTCAACACAAGCAAGTATGATATGATGATGAGTATGATGCTTTGCACAATAATAAGAGAGAGAGTTAGAGAGACAATGGATCAAAACGCAAACACCAAGATTTGTTTCGAGGTTCGAGCACCTTGCTCTACATCCCCGCCTACACCACCGTGTAGGATTTCCACATCTCAACTCCCACCGAGGGAACCTCTACCAAAGAGGATTTCTTACAACACTAGGAGTACCAAACTCCTCTCTCAACAACAACCTCCTCACAACCGAGGGGTAGGCCCGTAGCCAATACAACAACCAATCCACACACCTCTATCGAAGAGGCTCATAACCAAACTCCACCTCTACCGAAGAGGCTCACAACCAATACCACTCCGATCACCTCTACCGAAGAGGGATACAACAAATGAAGGAGGGTTTACAACAAGTGGTTCCAAAACCACAAACTCTCTTTTTCTTTCTCTTTTCACAAAACAAAGATCCTAATAGTTTAGGATAGAAGATAGCTCAAGTGTGAAAAACAAGTGTTTTTGGAAACAAGCAACAAAGAAAAATCTTTGAGAAAATACTTGCAATATGATAGAATTGAAGATCTAAGCAAAAATCTCAAAAACCTATTTTTCTTTGATTTTCCAAAAACCCTAAAATAATAAAGATGAGAAGTTTTTGCACTTAAAACTCTTTTGAAAACTCTTTTAAACACTTCAGAAAACTGAAAATTTTTCTCTTGGAAAACTTGGCTAAAATCCCCAAAGAGATGGGGTTTATATAGCCCCTATACAAAACTAGCCGTTAGGCTGAGTTGGCAGTCTGACAGACTGCCGGTCGACCGGCCCGGTCGACCGCCAACGGTCAGAAATATGACCGTTGGGCAACAGCGGTCGACCGGCCTGGTCGACAGAAACAAAACAGAGAGCAAAGCTCTCTTCTGCGGTCGACCGGTCCGGTCGACCCAGAAAACCAGAGAGCAGATATACTGCTCCGGTCGACCGGTACGGTCGACCGTTCCCTGTGCCAGAAACGTGCACAAGTTTGTGCACGTCGGTCGGTCGACCGGCCCGGTCGACCGACTTCTGACCTAGTCGACTGGTCAGAGACCAAGTCGACTTGGTTGAAGCCTGGAACAGAAAATCTGATAAAAACTTGTTTTAAAAATATTTTTATCTTTTACAAAACTTCCATAAAACTTGTTTTACATATTGCATTGATATTAATCATGTGATAAAACATTTCTACTCAAATATCAAGCATATGAAATTTATTTTTGTTTCTTAACAAAAAATCAAGAATCAACACTTGTATTTTTCTCAAACAGATTTTTCCAAAAACATGAATAGGAATATCAAAATAAGTTTGTTTACCAAGTTAAAGCATGTATGTATAAATAGAAAACATCTACTATACATATAACATATGTAAACTTGTTTTGATCAACTATTCATAAAAACCAAATATCAAGTCATAAAACGTGTGTGTTTTGTGCACTTGAGCATATCAACTAAACTAAGCTTTACAAATGGATCTAAAAACTCTATCTAAACTAGGATACCTAAGTCTTCTTGTCGATCATCATCTTCAAGTAGACTTGCTCCAAAACTCCATCCATGGGCTAGGCAAAGTGTGAACTTGAAGCTTTGGCCCTGGAATCACCATGAATAGCTTCTAAACTCCTTGTTGAAGCTAATCACCAACTAATATCCTGTTAATGATCTGAAACTTAGAAACACAAGAATATTAGTAAACATAACTACATGAGTTGATCATCATCAAAACTAGAGTGGAAGGCCATTGGGCCAACAGTAAGTATCGTGTTTTGAGGTTTCGTCTTATTGAGAGAAGTAATCTCTGTCAATTTTAGTAGAATTCAAGCAGTGAAAGTTTAGCCAAATCTTAAGTCAGCTCATTTCATATTGCCCAGAGTAGGTCAATCTATAGAAATTAATGATAAGGATTGTTCAGCTACATAGTATTCCAGTTATATTGTGTCGGGCAGAGCCACGAAATTCAGATCACTATCTTGTTGAAGTCTTCAGAGAGATTTAGGGACTCTGCTTATATCCAACTTATCTTATCACTCTCAGAAAGACAGAGTAGTCCAATCAGACTATTTAGAATCTTAAATTATCTTCTTCTAGCAGAATTCTCTTATTAACAGTTATCAGATCTGTATTGTTATGGCACATCCGGAGTTTTATACGATAGAAAGTACAGATGATGTCTAGGCCCAGAATTATTGAGCAGGCAGCTGTGAGATTACCCTTAGTTAGTCATATCTTAATTGGTATAATCCTCGTTCTTGTCCTTCCTGTGTTCATCTTCCCCCTTATCGAAATTTTAAAAACGAAATTTTTGTAAAGTGGATAGAATATAATACCCGTTCTCGGATATGTACTTCATTACGTATTCAGATTCTAGATCATATTTCTCAATTTACTTTCTGTATTTGTTTTTATTTTATGCATATTTATGTGATCGTTTTGCATTAGATCCGGATCCATGGACACGAAGTCGGCCCTAGTCTGAACCAGGGAGCCGATCCTAGGGTATTACTCGATTTGATCTTTTTGATAGTCAGATTGACTGACTTCAGTTTCAAACATCGTTTTTCAATATTTTAGATTTTTTATGATTTTCTGAAATTTTCTGAATTAAATTGCAACGACCAGCGTCGCTGATCGATTCTCAGATTTTTAATTTACAAACGAAGTTGAATTTCTAGAAATGACTTTCACATTATTCCTTAAAATCATATTTTCTATCCAAATGCATTTTTTGAGATTTTTCAGAATTTATCAAAATCCGGCTGAATCGTTGTAGACCCGTATCGACGGTTGACTAAAAGATTTTTAATTTGAAAATGAGATTTTATTTCTAAAAACTGATTTCATATTATTTCTCAGGATGATGTTTTCTACCTCTCAGTATTTTTGGATATTTTTTTGGAACAGTGGATATTTCTCGATTTTATTATAATATTATTTTTTTTTGGAATCTTTCCTTTTCTTTCTTTCTTTCTTTTTTTTCCTTTCTTTTCTGCTATCCAATCCGGCGCCCACATCCCCACATGGGCCCGGTCACCTCTCCCCTCCCATCAATCTCTTTCTTTTCTTTTCTCTCTTCTTTTCTTTTCTTTTCTTTTCTCTTCCCTTTTTCCTTTTCTTTCTCTTCTCATCTTTTCTTTTTCTTCTCTTTTCTTTTCTTCCCCCTCCTTCTCTTCTTCCCCTGGCGACCGATAGCCACCTCTCCTCCTCCCTCTCTCTCTCAAAATTCTCTCTCCCCCCTCAAATTCTTCACTTTCTCCTCTCAATTTTCCTCTCTAACCCTCTAATCTCTCTTCCTCTCACCCGAATTTCTCTCTCTCCAAGATCCGGCACCACCACGACCCGGGCCCAGCGCCGACCACCTCCGGCCTAAGCTCCTCCTCTGCCCAGCCACCCCGGCGAGCCCACCTTCTCCTCTCTCCCTCTTTTTCTTTTCCTTTTTCGTCTTTCCTTTTTTTTTTCTTTTCTTTCCTTTTCTCTTTTCTTTTATTCTTCTTCTTCTTCTCCCTCTCTCTCTCGCTCTCTCCTCTGTTGGGTGCCGCCGGTGGCCATGGCCGCTGCCGGTCAACCCTCTGGCTAGCAGCAGGGCCGGCCAGGCCCCCTGGGCCCACGGGGAGCCGAGGGCCACCTTGCACAGGGGCTGTGTGAGCAGCCTCCTCATCTCTCTCTCTCTCTCTGAAATCACCTAGAGGGGGGGTGAATAGGTGATGGCTATATGAAATATGGCAATAATGCGGAATTTAAAAATTAACTTAACAATTAGCACAATACACAAATTCTTGCAAGTAATAGACAATATAAAAGTGCAAGTAATAAAGAGATAGAGTTTAGAGAGATTTGATCAAACGCAAACACAAGGAGTTGTTTCCAAAGTTCGAGCCACGCTCTACGTCCCCGCCTTCACACTTGAAGGATTTCCACTATTGAGGATCCCACTGGATCAACAATACAAGGACACACTTGTCCGTCTCTCGTGATGCCGCAACACCACCTTGAGCACACTAGCTCGCCTTGAGGCCGATGCCTCTACAACTTCACTCAAGTAAGAAAAGAGTGATCAACACTTGATCACTTTACAAAAGCTCACCAAGCACAATCCTAGAACCAAATATGTAGATGTAGATATATGGGATTGTGTAGTGCTAAGCTAGAGAGAAGTAGAGATGTAGGCTTCAAGATGGGTGATTGGAATTTTGGCTTTTGAGAGAAAATCTTGTCTAAAAGGAAGAGCTTGGAAATCTTTAGAAATCTCTTGTAAAAATATTCTTGATGGCTCTAAAAATTGTTAGTCATATCAACTGAAGTGACCTCCTATTTATAGGGGTCAAAAACATCCTAAGAGATTCGTTGGAATCAAATCCCAAAAGAAAAACAGTCAGAAAAAATAGCTATTGGATCTGTCAGAACTTTTGACAGAGTCCGGTCGACCGGGTCGGTCGACCGCCAACGGTTAAAAATATGACCGTTGGGGTTCATCGATCGACCGGGTCGGTCGACCGAAAACTCCTGTGAAAGCAAGTGTACATCGGTCGACCGGGTCGGTCGACTGATATAGACGTGCACAGTATTGTGCACATCGGTCGACCGGGCCGGTCGACCGGTTACTGTGAGTTCTGAAAAACAGAACTTCCAGAACCAGAAATCTTGGGTTTTTGGTTTTGGGTCTTGGGTTAAAATTTGGAACTTGTAAAAACATAGAGTATGAGCATGTGTCATACTTCTATCATGTTAAAATAGTTTGATAAAAATCCTTTTGATAAAAGCTTGTTTTTCCATAAAAATGTTTTTCCAAAACTATTTTCTTTCTAAAAACTTATTTCCAAAATATGTTCTCTTTAGAACTAAGTTGGAAATGTATTTTGAAAATCTTTTTGAAGCCATGACCTAACTAAGGTGTGTGTGTGATAATCCCATAGCTCTACTTCTAATATCTAGCTTTGACAAAATATCTAAAAATAAAAAATAAAAATACAACTCTTGTTTTTCTTTGTTGTCTTGGTCTTGTCTTGATCTTCATATCATCATCTTGATCCCAAAGCATCCTAGTTGTGCATAGCTTGGGAATCTTTATTTTTGCGGCGAACTCCAAATGTGTGAGTCTTTTAGCGGAGCCGTCAAAAACAACTTGTTAAATAACCTGAAATATTCTGAAACACAAATGTTAAATACATAACTAAATATGTTTTGTTATCATCAAAATAACTGGGATAATGGCCTTTGGGCCAACAATCTCCCCCTTTTTGATGATGGCAAAACATATGTAGTTATCACAAAATATTTTGGGTAGAGACTTCAAATGAAGCTCCCCCTCAACACATGCATATATAGGAAAACATATGTAAATGATAAACACCATATTTCCATGCCAAAAATAATACCAAATACTCATGTCATAGAATAGATGAAGGAAATGAGTTCATATATGACATAAATAAGAGATACACAACCATGTCCATGTCCACAACACATAATAAAAATACATGTCCAAAGCAAAATAAAAATATACATGTCCAAACACAAATAAAATACAATAAAATACTACATGTCCAAACACAAATACTACAAAATAACTCTCTCAAAATAAATCTCCCCCTTTTTGACATCATCAAAAGGGAGGTCACCTCAGCACCATCATCACCGTCATCGCCGTCTCCGTCATCATCGCCACCTTCCTCTGAAGAAGCAACCTCCTCTGGATCCATGCCATCTACTCTGGTGCGCGTGGTGGAACAGAAGAGCGAGCTCTGGAGGAAATGGAGGACCGGTGGCTGGGAGTCGACAAGCAGTCGGAGTCCGTCAGGAACGAGCATGTCAAATTTTGAGAAAAGTGCCTGAAACTGAACGTCCACGAATCTCATGGAGTCAGCAAAATATGACATGTCGTTTCGGACCTCCGCCCGAAAAGCAGCTTCCTGAACTGAACGAGCATCTAACTCAGCACGAATAGCTGCGTCGCGCTGCTCGACCCAGGCCTGATGTGCCTTGATCTGAGAGCGGACCTCCGAAGAGACAAGAGCCAGTAACTCAGGAGGAAATGCAGGTGCTGCAGAAGAAGAAGATCCTGGTGCTGAAGATGAGCCAGGACCAGCAGGAGGAAGATGTGGTTGCACAGGAGCGTGTCTACGCAACTGAGCTTCCATCATCTTCAGGACAACTCCATTGATATGGGTCAGGGGATTGGAAGGAGTTTCAGCGGAGAGATCAAAGTCAAGGGCCCTAAGAAGATGGGTGATAAGCATGCCGTAGGGCAAGCTTCTACCCGCAGTACGGATCTGATCAGAGCCCATATGAGACGCTATGACTCTAGGAAAGTTTACCTTAATCCCTTTAAGCAGGCAAAGATAATCAAGGGTACACAACCCCTAGCATGGCTATACTCACCATGTTTGGGGATAATGTTGAAGAAAATAATCTTGGCAAGGACTTGAGATTGAAGAGTGTACCTACTCACAACCTCGTTTCTAACCAAGCCGGGATTGTCATTCCCGTGGATTAGAGTAGAGGCGGTGAGTGAAGATTCACCCTCCGGAAATTCAAAGTCATGCAAATCATGGGAATACACATCTGCTCCACCAGTGGAGAGATGCAGAATCCTAGCAAATCGACCTATAGAAATGTCGATGTTCCTACCTAAAACCCTAGATGTGATCCGATTTCCATCGAATTCAAAATTGGCATAAAAGTAAGGAACAAGGGAGGTGTAAACTTGTTCCTTGATGGTTAGGAACTCAACTAGATTGTTGTTTTGCAAGATTTGAGGGATATCTAGATGTTCAAAATCCTGAATAGCTACAAATCTCCCTGAGTTGATATTTCTAGTGGAGAGATGGGAGTATCTATCAGCTGCAAGATCATTTATAAAGGGGCGAATGGGTCTAGGAGTTTGGGAGGAAGGTTGTGCAACTTCCTTTCCCTTCTCAGATCTGGAACGTTTAGGCATGATGAATAAAAATTGGATTTTTAGGTGTAATCAAGTTTAAGGCACGATCTAGATGCTTAGAAACTTAGATTGATGACAATAGATAATAGATTCTAAAGCAAGAAATGAAATTAGAGTCAAAATCGGATTTTTTACCTTAACTGAGAAAATCCAAAACCCTAGACTGAAAAACTTGAAATTCTCCGAATCTGGTGGATGGAAGGTGCTGAAATCGAAGATCTGGAAGTAGAAGGAGGAAATTGAGATGGGTTTTTAATTGATTTGGATTTGGTTGAGAGTTTGGAGAGAAATAAATTTTGGGAGAAAATGGGTGTCTTCGGTTCGCTGAGAGAAGTGAGAGAGAGAGAGAGAAAAAGTGAAGAGAAAAGACAGATATAGGGCAAAATACGACGATCGATCGACCGGTCCGGTCGACCGAAACAACCCGAGAGCTCTGTAAAATAGAGCGGTCGACCGGCTCGGTCGACCGATTTATCCCGAGAGCTCTGCAGGTTAGCATCGGTCGACCGGGATTCTGGTCGGTCGACCGGTAACAGAGAAAAAATAAAAATTTTCTTCAAGCAGAGTCGGTCGACCGGGGGTTTATAGGTCGGTCGACCGGCTTTGCCTGAAAACTGTTAACAGCAAATGGCCCAAAAAAAAATTTAAATAATTTTGTAGTTAAAATAAGTATGACATATTAAACATATAGGAATACACCAACAGGTTTTAAATCTTCATTAAGTTAGTACAACATCAAAATTCATGCAATCCCTTTTTTAATTTAATTTTCATATTTAAACAAAGATTTTAAAGATGTTGAAGCTGAATACCCAGTGACGGGTTCTGAACTTCATCTCTTGATTCCTCTTGAATGAGTTGAGGTGCGCAATTACCATCTTTAAGGTGTTTGTTTAAATAGGAAATTTTTCAAATGTTTATTTTTATTTATGAAAATAATGTGTATATGTATACAAATAATAAATTATACATGTGGACATACAATAAACAAGGCATGAAACAAAAGATATAAAAATTATTACAAGGCACATATACATCATGATAGAAAAGTAGTTCTATACAAGCATATATCAATAGAGTACAAAAACAAACTATCAATTCTATACATATGTATACATGACTAAGAATCAAAACAAAAAACTGAACATGGCATATACAATCATGATAGAGTTGCAAGTTTGTACTAATCATGTATCAATGAGGCATAAAATTAAACTAGCAATCCTATAACAATTGTATATACAAAATTAAACTCTTAAATGGAGATGTTACCAATTTACGGGCAATCTCCAAAATTAGGTGCCTCCACGATAGCGATGCAATCATGATGTGTTCTTTAAGCTTTGTTGCATCTACCATCCGGGCACCACCTCCTCCTAAGTCTTGGAAGGGGTAGATCCACCTATACCTGTATCATTTAAATTTGGTGGCTCTTTTGGTACCCAAATCTTAGTGGGTCCTTTGGGGTTAGATCCGGGGCGAACCCAAATAAATTTATTCTTTATATTATTCTTAGCATAGCAAAATTTTTCTAAATGGCCTTTGCGGCCACAATGTGTGCAAATGTAAATTCTACCACTATTGTACATAAAAGCATGGTTATGTGTGTGTGCATGTTTATGTGTAGAGTGTTTATGATGAACATGTTTCCCTTGAGCTACTCCCTTAGGAAATTTAGATGCAAGCTTGTTAAAATCAAATGCACATTTCTTTAACGTTTTATCTAAAGAATCAACACGTTTTGAATTTCAACAAAAACATTTTTATCACTAGAAATCATGGGGGTTTTTCCTTTATTAACTACCTTATACTTATCAAAATCATTTTTCAATTTTTCAAAAGAAGTAGATAACTCATTTTTCTCTTTTAAACAAATTTCAAGTTTATTTTTCAAAACATCATTTTCCCTTTTTATTTCTTATTATGAGATTGTGAAATCTCATACCTATGTTGCAATTCTTCAAAAAATTGAGCAAGTTCATCCATTGTGAGATCATCATCATCAATGGAAGTTTCTAGACATACCTTAGATGATTCCTCACCTTGTGCCATAAAACACATGTTGGCGGCGTCGTGCTCCTCTTCGGATTCCGACTCCGAGTCATCCCATGTAGCGGCCAAGGCTTTCTTCTTCTTCCCGTGCTTTG
Source organism: Agave tequilana (assembly GCA_038442645.1). Classification (NCBI taxonomy): domain Eukaryota; kingdom Viridiplantae; phylum Streptophyta; class Magnoliopsida; order Asparagales; family Asparagaceae; genus Agave; species Agave tequilana. Next base: position 66,574 of record JAVJIF010013184.1, read on the forward strand.
AAGTGGTTGCTTGGAGAGCGGGGCAATCGGCAATTAGGTGACCGATCTTCTTGCAATGAAAGCAAGGACCGGGTTCTTCTCTTTTCTTCTCGTACCTTCCTTGAGTTTCCCTCTTCGGTAGTTACTTTGCCGTCCCTTCTTGTAGAACATCTTGCCCACCTTCCGGATGAGCATGGCGAAGTCCTCATCACAATCTTCGGATGAGTCGTCTTCCTCAATGGTAGTAGGAGTGGCTTTGAAGGCAATTGTCTTCTTCTTTGGTGCCTCCCTCTCTTCTCTAACTTTCATCTCCATCTCATGCGTCTTGAGATTTCTGATGAAGCCGGAGAAGTCCATCTCCTCTTTGTCATTGAGCTCCTTGAGTGTGGTCGCCTTGACTTCCCAAGCTTTGGGAAGAGCTCTAATCACCTTCCTTATCTTTTGATCATTATCAATCTTGTCGCCTAAGGAAGAAAGGGCATTAGTTATTTTTGTAAAACGGGTGAGCATGTCATCAATGCTCTCATTATCAAACATATAGAAATTCTCATATTGAGAACGTAGCAAGTCAACTTTGGCTCTCTTGACTTGAGACGTTCCCTCATGAGTCACAATGAGTATGTTCCAAACCTCAAATGCGGATTTACAATTAATTATGCGTGCAAGGTCATCCTCATTCAATGCTTGGGTCAATGCATATTGTGCCCTAGCATTAGCCTCATAGTCTTTGGAAGTATCCTCGGACCATGTGCTCTCATCACTAGTGGGTTCAATAAAATCTTTGGTTATAGCCCTTGCTACCCTAACTCCTAGGGATTTAAGGAAGAGATTCATTTTCACCTTCCAAATGGGGAAGTTTAAACCATCAAACTTAGGTGGGGATTTAATGCTAGAAAAGTCCATGGATGCCATGAATGCACAAGCAAATGAAAATGCAACAAAAATGTATATAGCCAAATATGGATCTCCCTAAGGTGGTTAGACCTAAGTTGTAGGGTTAGGCTCTGATACCAATTGAAATCACCTAGAGGGGGGGTGAATAGGTGATGGCTATATGAATTATGGCAATAATGCGGAATTTAAAAATTAACTTAACAATTAGCACAATACACAAATTCTTGCAAGTAATAGACAATATAAAAGTGCAAGTAATAAAGAGATAGAGTTTAGAGAGATTTGATCAAACGCAAACACAAGGAGTTGTTTCCGAGGTTCGAGCCACGCTCTACGTCCCCGCCTTCACACTTGAAGGATTTCCACTATTGAGGATCCCACTGGATCAACAATACAAGGACACACTTGTCCGTCTCTCATGATGCCGCAACACCACCTTGAGCACACTAGCTCGCCTTGAGGCCGATGCCTCTACAACTTCACTCAAGTAAGAAAAGAGTGATCAACACTTGATCACTTTACAAAAGCTCACTAAGCACAATCCTATAACCAAATATGTAGATGTAGATATATGGGATTGTGTAGTGCTAAGCTAGAGAGAAGTAGAGATGTAGGCTTCAAGATGGGTGATTAGAATTTTGGCTTTTGAGAGAAAATCTTGTCTAAAAGGAAGAGCTTGGAAATCTTTAGAAATCTCTTGTAAAAATATTCTTGATGGCTCTTAAAATTGTTAGTCATATCAACTGAAGTGACCTCCTATTTATAGGGGTCAAAAACATCCTAAGAGATTCGTTGGAATCAAATCCCAAAAGAAATCAGCCAGAAAAAATAGCTGTTGGATCTGTCAGAACTTTTGACAGAGTCCGGTCGACCGGGTCGGTCGACCTCCAACGGTCAAAAATATGACCGTTGGGGTTCATCGGTCGACCGGGTCGGTCGACCGAAAACTCCTGTGAAAGCAAGTGTACATCGGTCGACCGGTCGGTCGACTGATATAGACGTGCACAGTATTGTGCACATCGGTCGACCGGGCCGGTCGACCGGTTACTGTGAGTTCTGAAAAAACAGAACTTCCAGAACCAGAAATTTGGGATTTTTGGTTTTGGGACTTGGGTTAAATTTGGAACTTGTAAAAACATAGAGTATGAGCATGTGTCATACTTCTATCATGTTAAAATAGTTTGATAAAAATCCTTTTGATAAAAACTTGTTTTTCCACAAAATGATTTTCCAAAACTATTGTTTTTTCTAAAAATCTTATTTCCAAAAAAATGTTCTCTTTAGAACTAAGTTAGAAATGGAATTTGAAAATCTTTTTGAAGCCATGAACATAACTAAAAGGTGTGTGTGTGATAATCCCATAGCTCTACTTCTAATATCTAGCTTTGACAAAATATCTAAAAATAAAAAATAAAATACAACTCTTGTTTTTCTTTGTTGTCTTGGTCTTGTCTTGATCTTCATATCATCATCTTGATCCCAAAGCATCCTAGTTGTGCATAGCTTGGGAATCTTCATTTTTGCGGCGAACTCCAAATGTGTGAGTCTTTTAGCGGAGCCGTCAAAAACAACTTGTTAAATAACCTGAAATATTCTGAAACACAAATGTTAAATACATAACTAAATATGTTTTGTTATCATCAAAATAACTGGGATAATGGCCTTTGGGCCAACAGAAATTTCTCTGAAAAAAGGAGATCTTTTCCTGCTCAGCCCGATCGGGCTTTTATAGGCCAATCAGCGCCTAAAACGAGGCCTCGAAAAGGGCGTATGCCGCCGTTTCGAATTAATTCGAAACGCCGCCCAAAGCGCCTTCCCGAGAAGCGCTGGTTCAACTCCACTAAGGGTTAACTTCGCACTGGAGCAAAGTGCGGACTTCGCACAATCCTTCAAGGACTTCGCCGAGAGGCTTACCTTAGCCCTCTAAAAAGGCGCTGACATGCCAGTCTCGCGAAGATCATTCAAAGAAGGGACTATGTCCTTAACTCCGCATACAGTTTAGCCCCGCTATGGCCAAACTCTCAATGAAAGCAAGCAAAGATCAGATAATCAAGAGATGAACTTTCATTGATTTAAAAGGAAGAGTACATTGATATTACATCAAAGTTGTGTTTCATACAACACACCCAGTGGCTCGACAGGGTCATTTGCGCAAAAGGCATACAAGTGGTTTTATCCGTTTCTAAAGTCAAACCGACTGGACGAAGAAGGCCTTCTTCCTGCACAAGGCCGTAATCAGTGGTGCCGCAAGGACACGGTCATTATTCTCCACAAAAATGGCAGATCTTGCCAGGCCATTTTTGTTGAAGCCTGGCAATAAAAACCTATCGCCGCCAACACGATAGATCACGTATAATGGGAATCGGCAATGATACCAGTGATCTAACGGGTGTGATGTCCGCTTCCCCGAAGTGGATCGCCCCCAAAGGCCACCAAAGTTGAAAGTCGGCAATGATGCCGGCAATCCCACAGGCAACGCCCACTATCTTAAAGCGAATCATCTCCGACAAAGCGGCTACCAGCCTCACCTTAGAACGAATCATCTCGGATAAGAGGCTGCCAATAGCCTCTGGGACACGCACCCGCTGCCCCGAATTGTTCCTCCTGCTTAAAAGTAAAGCTTCAACCGGGGAAGCATAAGGCAATTTTATGGTTCCTTCCATCAAGTCACTGGACTGACAAACATAGCCCACTGTAAGGCAAATCAGAACAGATTAGCAACTAAGCACAGGAGAGGCTACAAAAGAACTAAGCCAAATCTTTTGGATCGAAGCAATCCAGTTTCAATAAAGCAGAGGATAAACCTCGCCTGCACAGCACTGATGGGCTGGCTCAACAGACGCCAAGTCCAAGCCTCGCCTATATGGCTAACCAAACTGACCCCGTGGGATACAGTCTTAGTTCCGCCCATATGGCAAAACTGGCTCAACTATTGAAGAGACCAAGTGCCAAGTTCTGCCTGGGCAGCGGACTTAACGTGCAGTGATCCTTCTGTGATCAAGTCAGAATGATAGCTTCACTGGGAAGCTATGCCGAAATTCTTCTCTGCAGATCAGTTAAATGGAGAACAAGGGAAGCTAATCCCTGAAGCAGCTGTTAAAGTTAAATCAAGGGAGATGAATTCCCTAAGATCGGTGAAGTCGTTGAATGATCAAGACTTACCGGTCCTTGGCTGGATAATGACCGGAGTGGGCATTCCCACTAATTCAGAGATCTGAGTATCTCTTTTAAACCAAGAGAAGAGAGGAGAGGCAAAGCACTTCTCTTCAGAGGACCTCAAGTGTCCTATTTATAGGCCCCATGGCCTGAGCGCTGCCACCTCAAGCGTGAAAACACGAGCGCATTTAAGGCATTTATTGCGCCTTGAGAATAGGGACGGTTTCCCTTGGAACCGTGCGAAGGGAGAAAACGTCTCCCTCATAAAAGGCACTTATGGCGCCTTGAAGAAAGGGAATATCCTCCCTTGGAAACGTGCAAATCGGAGAATATCTCCCTCGATCAGCGCAAGAGAAGGAGAAAATCTTCCTTGAAATTCGGCCCACGGCAGTTGGCCTCGGGAAAGCGATAAAATGCTCCAGGGCGAACGTATTTCCAGATGTTCTAGAGCGAACTTATCTAGCTGCGAAGCTACCCAGACGCGAGTTTACATGATTCCTCGGCGAATCTACATCCCAAAGCAGGATTTAAAGCAAAGCTGGACTCGACCATTATGGCGACGTTCATACTCCACACACCACCAATCAAAGCAGTTCAAAGTATTTCAAAGTCTGAGCCATTGCAGACTTCTGAAAACTTTGAAGGGGGTCTTGTTGACACTTAAAAAAGACAAGATTCTTATTGGTCCGAACAATGTCTAAGCTTGTTGACATTTACAAAAGACAAGTGACAGACGAGCTGAAGACCAGTTTTCACCCGTCTCCGAGTGACAAGGAAGCAACTTGGACTCCACTGATCCAGCAAGCAGACAGTGAACCCGGATTGTTTCTAAATAGACCTCAGCAGGTCTAAGGTGCTAACACTTAGCATCGCATGAGCCCAAGGGATAGCCTCGCTTGAGAGGCTAATATCACCCAACTTCGCCTTGAAGCCATTCGAAGCCTTGCCAAGAAGCTAACTCGTAAACTTCGCCACAGAGGACTTCCAACTCCGCCAAAGGGTTTCTTTCGGACTTCGCTGAGAAACTGCCTCTAGCTCCGCTGCGAGCTCAATGCGGGCAGCGCTGGTATGAATCTGCTACGGTCAACCTTTGACCAATCAAATCTCTGGATGAGATCGGATCCAATCAGATCAAATCCAATTAAGATCAAATCAGAGATCAAATTTGGCAGTTGATTGCCACAATCTCTTGACTCTCCTAAAACGAGTAAGAAGATCAGAGGAAATCCTCCAACAATATGGAAAGGATCAAGAAGATCAACCGACCTGCCAAATCTAGCTTCGCAGAAGCTGATCCTAGCCTCGCAGCAAGGCTACTTTCCAGATTTAAAACAGATTTGATTCAATCTGTTTCTATATTTTTAAGGGACGATTATACCCTTGCTCTCCCTATAAATAGCCCGCCAGGGGTACAAGGAGAGACACGCAGACGGACGCACGAAGATCGATCAATCAATCGGAGAAAAAGAGGACTCCACAAGCAGAGGCTTCTTCACAACGCACCGTGCGCTCTCGAATTCAGAGACCTTTTAGAGAATTGCTTTCTCTAACCAGGGTGTTGATACCCTAACATCGTCCTTCTTCTCAAGGAATCTCCGGAACCAGGCGAGAAGGAATTCCTTATTGAAGGCGATTTTGAGAAGCAACAAGAGGGTTCTACCAACCTTCTATTCTCTGATTCCCCGAACCAGGCGAGAAGGGAATCTCATCGCTCGCATCGTCAAAGGGACAAAGTGGTCGCGCGCTGACCAGACTCCTATCGGCACACTTCTCCAGAATCTCTGAGGAGATCTACTTGTAATCTTTTTAAGAATACTTGTAATTTAGCTCCTCAAACTTTTTTTTGTAAGTTTTCCCCCTTTGCAAACATAATGGAAAACAAATGCGGGCTTCATACATCAGCCTCCTGAGTTACTCCATCCAACTGTTGCTTCGTGACCATTTGAAGCATGGGGAATCGATGTCATAGGGCCAATTAGTCCCTCTTTGACAAAAGGTCACCGGTTTATCTTAGCAATAATTGATTACTTTTCAAAGTGGGCAGAGGCTATACCACTTGTGGAAGTTAAAACTTCCAATGTGGTTAGTTTTATCAAACACCCTATCATCTATCGATTTGGTGTCCCTAGGCGGATCATTCATGATAACGGTCCCCAATTCGTGAGCCAGGTATTCTACCATTTTTGTGACAAGTACCGGATTCAGAATGTGGCATCCACTGCTTATAACCCTGCCGCTAATGGCTTGGCGGAAGCATTCAACAAGATAATTATCAAGCTACCCAAAAAGTTCATTTCTTCAAATAAGCAAGACTGGGATGAGAAGCTTGTTGAATGTCTTTGGGCTTACCGAACCACAGTTTGGACCCCGACAGGCAATACATCTTTTTTCCTGGTATACGGGTGTGAAGCAGTCATACCGTTAGAAATCCAGATGACGTCATTACGAGTCGCCTTGATGACTAGAATGACAAAAGAGGACAATGATCAGTTACATCTTCAAGAGCTCGAAGCCTTAGATGAGAAGTGATTATAGGCTCAACAACATATTGAGTTGAATCAAGCGCGAATCTCGAAGGCCTTCAACAAGAAGGTCAAGCAAAGGGTCTTTCAAAAAGTAGATTTGGTTTTAGCCGTCCGACGACCAATGATCATGATGCATAAAACCAAAGGCAAATTTCAGCCCAAATGGGAAGGACCGTTTGTGATAGAAATAGTCTATTTGAATGAAGCATATCGCCTTATGACTTCAGGCGGAGACTTACTCATGATGCCAATCAATGACAAGTTTAAAGAAGTATTATCCTTGATAAGATCCTTCTCATGATCAAGTTAATATTATACTTCTGATCAAGACCTTCAGATCCAAGATATATAGAATGAGCGCTCCTCTCTTTCTCTAATGAGATCATACAACCATAAACAAGTTGTATCAAAGGAGAATCAAGGTTATGAATTCACTATCGGCTAGTATCAAGCCGATCGAACGCCTTTGACATTGAAGGAGAAAACAAGGTGTCAAGTTGTTTTAGCCTTGTCACTCTTCTCGACTATGTAAATATATGTCTTCAACCTAGAAGAATAAGTCATATTTTGGAGTCAAACATGCCTAAGTAACGGTTTCAGGCAGATGGCTTATTTAGCCTGACTTTTCTATGTATAACAATGGCATACCTCCCTGCTCTGGTTCGATCGGTCGAAGCTCAAACGACAAAACGATCGACTGAAAGATCAAATAAGTTCATCTGATAACTTGTCAAGCTGAAGTCATCGAAGAAGGCTCGTAGCACATCCTTCTACACAATCTTTCCAATATGGGAACAAGGTAAGGATTGACAGAGAGTCCACAAAGAATGATAATCTTCAGATCAAGATCTCACGGAATTCGTGTCTATTCCTTTAACCCCCAACTCGCCTGCAGTGTGAAAACCCAGGGGATGCATCACGTTACTCAAAGTAACAAATAATCCAATGCCTCTAATGGCTAAGGATAGAGGAAAATGTTGGCCTTTAAGCCCAACATAAGTCCTCGATAACTCATCATGCTGAGGGGAATAGCATGGCTAGCCCGACTCAAGCGGTAGTTAGTAAAGGCATATCAAACCCGTTGACAGCTGAGGATTTGCTAAAAATCCTAAGAGACCTGTTCCCATTTGATTCCCTCTCCATAATCACTGACCAATTTTCATCCATGGAATAGTAAGACTACATAGAAAGGTATTCATATCCCTTATGAAATAACGAGTCTAACCTATCATGTTAACGTTAAACCTCGGATAGTAAGACTCTAGCCTACTTTCCGCGGATAAAACCAACATCTCTGCGAATTTGGTCAACTTTCCCAGTGAATAAACTTCGCTTGTCATTCTCTTCAAAAGAATGACATGTCCACTCAAATTACTATTATGTTCAAACACCTCTAACAGTAAATAAATCCTTATCAAGTTAACATCACACCTCTGACAAGTTGCTTTACAAATCCCCATGGAGTTCTCTGACATATGATCTTTCATGCGATTCATATTTCTCAGCTCCCCAACAAGTCTCTAGTAGACTCTCTTCAAAGTTTATTATTTCCCACTCAGTCCCCAATGGACTCTCTTGGTTATCACGTTAACAGTATACCTCTGACAATTTCTTTCAAATAACATCTAAAGGAGATATCAAATCTCCACGGAATACATAATCAAATCCTATTTCCCAGGAGGGGATTATTTCTTTTACCGTTATGTCCAACTTGTCACCTCTGAACGGTAGAAATCCCGAGCTTGGTGGTTTCTCAATCGGTTATGTCCATGTTACCTCTGAACTGACAGATAACCAAGTCTCATCTTTCAGTCCAGTAAGGACTATTCCTTTGTCATCATGTCCAGATTATCACCTCTGAAAGGCAAAATTTTAAGCTCGGTAGCTTCTCAATCGGTCATGTCCAGTTCATCACCTCTGAACTGACAGAAAGCCAAGTTTTCTTTTTTTGTTTACTATTATGCCCAGTTCGTCACCTCTGAATAGTAAACACTCTGAATTTGGTAATTTCTAATCGGCCATGTCTAGTTTGTCACCTCTGAATCGATGAATATCCAATCTCACCTTTCTTTTCCGTTATGTCCAGTTCGTCACCTCTGAATGGTAGGGTTTGCATCTAGCAATTCTCAATCGGTTATGTCCATATCACCTCTGAACCGACAGATATCTATATCTCTCTTCTTATGGTACTTCAACTGTCATGTCCAGTTTGCCAACTCTGAACAGATAAGTCCATAACTTTATCCTCCTTACCTCTATCAAGGTCAGGAGTTCTTACTGTCATGTTAATACGACTACCTCTGAACAGCGAATTGTGAGCCTGATGTCTCTTAGTTGGTCATGTCCATATTACCTCTGAACCGACGGGTGCTCAGATCCAATTCACCCTTGTCGTCCCTAGTGGGCTAGCTGCTAAGTTAATGCGACTACCTCCCGCAGCGGATTCGGAGTTTAGTGTGTCTTTGTCTATCATATCCAGTTTATCACCTCTGAATTGACGGGTCCCTAAAATTGGATTCACCTTTCTTTGTCATCATGTACATATCACCTCTGAAAGACAAAATTTCGAGCTTGGTGGCTTCTCAATCGGTCATGTCTAGTTCATCACTTCTGAACTGACAGATAGCCAAGTCTCCCTTTTTCGTTTATCGTTATGTCCAGTTCGTCACCTCTAAATAGTAAACACTCCGAGTTTGATAATTTGTAATCAGTTATGTCCAATTTGTCACCTCTGAACTGATGAATATCCAATCTCACCTTTTTTTTGTCATCATGTCCAGGTCATCACCTCTGAATGACAAAATTTCCTATGAACAGTAAGGATCGTCAAGCTCACTTTTTCCATCCTTATCCCAACATGATTTGAGTTGAGCCATTCCTTAAATTTGCAACTAATCCTATCAGTTCATCACCTCTGATTAGATTAGTTATACCATTATTTTCTTTCTTTTTGAGAATTGCAGTACAACTTGAAAGTAAGAATTGCTAATTCAGAAGATTAAACAAGTTGGAAGTACAACAGAGGAATCAAATAAAATTACTTTTTATTGATTCCAAAGAGGGATATATGGATTACAAGCTACGAGAATGCTTTGTAAGACTTGATCTGTTCTTCAAGGATGGCCTGCCTATTCTTCCTCTCCTCAGCGGCCCTGACAAATGCCTACGACCTTAACTCGGCCTCATTAAAGTTCGCTGTCCAGGACAGGTTAGCCTCAATTTCAGCCAAAGTTGCCCTCTGTGCTAGATCATGTTGCAGGAGTTCGTCATTCTAAGCCTTAAGCTGCTCTAGCCGAGCGATCTCCTCAACACGCACTGGTTCAGCCTTGGACAAAAGAAGATTGGCTTTCTTGATCATTTCCTTAGCCTTTTCAATCTCATCCTCAGTGTCAATAAGAGCATTATTAGAAGCATCTATGGCATCTCTAATTTTTACTTTTCTTATCTCCAAGAATTTCAAATCTGAAGAAATTGACTTAGCTACTTCTAGAGCGGCAAAATGAACTTCACGCATTTGAGCAGTAAGGTGTTCAAGCTGTTCATTAACTGAGGAGTCCAAATCTGAATTGCTGAGGCGACACCATTCGTCTATATCTCTCTCAAGCCTCTCCACCAGAAGCTCCAATATGGTAGCTTGGTCATCCCCTCCAAAGTTTCGAATGCTGTCAATACTTTAAGAGAGGACCACCTTCAAAGTAGAGAACGAGGTGGTCGAGCCCTTCAAGACCAAAGTAATAGATCGCTTCAAGCCCTTATAAAAGCTGTCAACTAGCTTAGCCACAAATTCCTTCTCGGCTTCAACTACTCCCGGTGAACGAGTGGCCCCCGAAGGCAAAGCTTTCACCGGTTTCACTGACATAACCGTAGAGGAGATGGCAGAGGCGCTGGCTGGAGAAATATGAGAGATCGTCGGTGATCTTGGAGGAGTCCTCATTGAAACTAGTACATAGTCATAATGGAAGTAAGGCTGATGACTAATTCAGTGAGAGCTGGCTCAACAGCCAGTGTCGGAGACGTAGGGCTGGTAATTACCTTCAGCTCCGTAATTGTCAGGATAGGCAGCGTTAATGAAACCACTGGCATCTCACCTATCGATGTAGTCAGAAGTGAGATTGGATCCATAACCACTGTCGCTTCAGCCTCTTTTCCACTGGCCGGTTCAGGCTGATAAGATGGCAGATCGTGATACATGGCATCCAACTCGGCAACATCTACTGCGGTCGAAGTACTTGCTTCACCCCTGCTCCCTCAGGAAGATTAGCTGGCTCCCTTAGAGTCGATGCACCCAAAGATAGAACACCTGTGGCAAGACTTTGTTTAGCCGTACATGACAAATAATGGAAGAAAATTGTTTACAAGAGATCAAAAATATTACCAAGAAGCGACACCGCCTCAACTGCCTCAGCCGCAGTCTCTTCCCGAACTTCCTCGGAGGCAGCTTCAATTCCGCCGAGCTCCATAGGAAACTTTTTGGCAGATGCAAGAGGGACGGCTGGCTCACCTCCACTCACCAAGCCTCTATGATCCATCCTATAGAGCTAGAGGCCATGGGACTTTCTTTTGAGATCCCAGCACCTGAAGGACCGACGTCAGCCGCGTCACCTCTGGAGTCTTCTGAGAGGACGAAGTAGCTAGCCTCGTCACCTTCTTTATAAGTGAACAGGGGATCATAATAATCCCCCTATTCTCCAGCAGCCTTGGCTCTTGGTTCTCATGCAGTCTCAGTTCCTAAATCATGGGATAACAAATGAGCTATATGGAATATATAAGTATATATCGTAAGAATAGAACTGATCTTACCCAGGTCAGGAATAGCTTTATTAGTAGTCTGCCGCTAAACCGATAGCTTAATAACTAACAGAGCAGGAGAAGGAAACACTGCAGCTGATTCACCCTCTGCGATAACAGTGGGAGTGTAGCGACGAGGCTTCTTCACTGCACTCTTCCTGCGGAATCCACTGATTGGGCTTGAACCTGCACAAAAATACAGTACTTTAGAACTTCAAAATAGAGATGTGTAAGTGCTCAACTCTAAGGCGATAGCAAGTGGCTATGCGGGTCGTGATCCACAAGGAGGGTTAGCAATAGAAGCGTTCAAGGTTTGTATTGAAATCTTTGTGAAGAAAAATGAAGGTTCTTCTTTGTTTTAAGAAATAAAAATTAAAAAGAGTTAGGTTAAAGTTAGAAAGAAAGCGATAGATGGAGAAGGTGGAGAAAAATGGAGAATGATTATTTACAAAGAAATGGAAAAGAAGTGATGAAAGAAATCGTGTTGGTGATCTAAACTAAGAAATAAAAGAAAAGAAAGAAGATTAAAGAAGTACTTACCTAGTTTGGTTGACGACTTACTTGGAACCCGTGCATGTTCTACCTTACTTCGGAGGCATTCAACGCATAAGCCATAGGATTGAGCTCAGTCCCCATTCGCATTATATCATCAAGACGAACAAGAATGAAGTGATATGGATCTTGAGGAGGAGAACGTCATAAAAATTATCGTTGGCACTCACAAAAACGTTGTTATACTTATGCTTCTGGATTCACTTGCATGCTCATCAAAACCAAAAGAGATAAAGTAGAAAGAGGAAAAGAAAACAAAAGTAAAGAGACGAATATAAAAAATATTTTTCTTTTATTGCTTGCAGAAACAATAGAAGAAAGGAGGAGGGTACATCGGTGTCACTCTCAACATAAGCATCTCTCTCTTACTTACATGAATCTCAATCTAACCTAAGCTTACATACAAATTAAAATTACATAAAAAGAAAACAAAAATCTATACTACAAAGAATGAAACTAGACTAAATCCTATCTCTGCATGGTCGTCCCTTGGAGGCTCTGAAAATCCCAGTATTTATAGGCAAAACCTAATCTATAGGATCCCATGAAGATAGGGGGAGCAAAAGCTCCCCCTAACTCCACAACAGAGCAGCGGAAACGCAGCTTTGGCCGCATTTCCGCGGCTAGGTGTGGCCAGGTGGCCACACCTTGTTGGTGGAGTTCTCTGGTTTCGTGTTCTGGCTTTATCTTCAGTTGGATTTTTAGTTTGAGTCCGGGATTTTGACGAAATGGCCTTTGATCTTTCTTCAACCGATCGATTCTGGGAGGATTCTTCTCAACCAGTTTTCAACCTCTCTGATTTTGACCTGATTCACTGAGTTTGAGTTAATTCTGATTTAATTCAGAATTTGGTGGGCTTTTGGGCTCATTTCTCTTCACTCTCCTTTAGGAATGGGCCTGCAAATAAATTAAACATTTAATTAGGACAATGCAGATTTTATTCTATAATAAGTATGAAAATATGATACTAAATGTGCAACATTAGTGACCAATCACACCCCCATACCTATCTTTTGCTCGTCCTCAAGCAAAACAACTAAACTATACTAAGGATTATTAGACCACTTTCGCAGGTCACGCGATTGCACTGAGCATGTGTAACAAGCCGTTAAATCTCTAAGTTTCCCCTAGAGGACGAGTTTTCTCTCGTGAGGATTTTCAGTGGATTACACCCACAAAATCCATAAAGAAAGAGAAACAAAGAGTTAGTATTTTCGAAAAGCATTTTGAAAGAGAAAAATATTTGAAATATAATTGTAAGATTTAAGTAATCTATAAGTTATAGGAAAGCTGAATTTTTCATTCCTAAACTTAGTCTCTATTCAAAAATTTGTTATCAATCAAAGTAAGGAGTCAAATTGTACTTCTCATCTAGTCTATTACTTTACCCTAAGTCATATGCACCTTGTGATCATAAAAATTTTGACGAAGGGTTCATTAACTCTAACTCTTATGCCTTATTTATTTATATATATATATTTTTGGTGGTATTATTCCTTAGTTCATTAGGCTTTCTAATCTGCCCATGTAACGAGCCTTTAATTGATGACTCTCAAACCAAACGGTCTTAGGGCACCGGGTGAGAAAACACCCCAAGGACTTAAGGACTCGAGCAAACAAGGTCACAAAACTAAGGATTTTATTATTCGCACCCCTTTTAGGCGTGAATACTTATGCTTTATTAGGCACAAATACCCAGCTTAATCAGAGGATTTTATATTTTTTTCTCAAACTTATCTAATGATCATTCGCATAAATACTAAGGCTTGCTTAGGCCAAAGCACCTAGCTAATCAATAATTAGATTTGTTCATTTTTCATAGATCTATTTTTTCCTTTTTTTATATATATAAGGCATAAGAATCTTTGTTTTTGAACCCTAAGCGTGTAATTGTATGAAGTGTGCATATTTCATTAAGGTAAAGATCAAGACTAAATTACTTTGACAAATTATCTTCCTAACCCTAAAAATCAAACAAATAATCTTATTTTGACCAAATTTAAGAAATCCTAATTTTGATTTTCCTATTCCTTAAAATTGACTTAATTTCTTACAAAAAATATGTCAAAATATTGTTTCTATTTTCAAAAAGTTTTTAAAAGTAAAGAAAATGTTAATTTTTTTTATAAAAAGAAAAACCTAAGTTATGTTAGAACCCTCCCCCACACCTATCTCATGCATTGTCCTCAATGTATGAATTAATGCATAGATGCATGAAAAAGAAGAAAGGGAAGGAAAATATTACCTTAAGATGGTGGTTCCGGTGGTGGTCTGATTGGTCCATGAAATGCGGCCCAATTGACTTTTCGTTGGGTTCGGAGGAACCCACCAGAAATTTCTCTAATATAACCCATTATAATGATGAATCCATAAAGGATTTTTATTAAATATTTTACCCCATCTAATTTTTAAATTCCATAATTAATTTCGGAGTCAAATTTGTCAACCGCCTTGTCCCAAAATGGAGTATGAAAAGATAGAATGATTGACTTGGACTCAAGAAGTACAGGAACTAATACCGACTCAGGAAGGTGACTTAGGTCAAGTAAAGGTTTAGGAGTCGAAATAGGTTCAGGAATTGGGTCCAAGTCAAGAAGTTGAAACTCAAGTCCACATTTATTTTCCAACAATGGAATGTGACTTAATATTGGTGATTCAAGTTCAAGAATAATAGGTGTGGAATCAAAACTGACTCTAAAATATTACTCAAGTCCGGTAACAAAACAGGAGTCAATACTGATTCGAAAATTTGAACTGGATCACAGATTTGAGAATCTAGGTCACATTTCTCATTGAGTTCAATTTCATAAAAATGAGAACTTGCCAATTTGTCAATAGAATTTTAAAAAGTGTAAAATTGGTCGAGTTCAATATGATTATCAAAAATGGGTGATTCAATTTCATGATGAATTGGCACAGGATCCAATGTTGACTCGGGAAAAAGATTGAAATCAGGTGAAGACACCGGAGTCATTATTGAATCATGAAGTAAAATTGAATTACTAAGTTGAGGTTCATGATCATTTCATTTTCAAGTTCGATTTCAGGAAAGGGATAACTTGCCAAACTATCAATATCATTTGGAGTTTAGGCAAGTTCAAATGATTGTTCTAAAATGGAACCTTGATTTCCAAAACAACATGACTCTTCGGCTCTAACAGAATGGTTAGTGACATCAGAACTGGTCAAACGGTGAGAACATAGAGATTGGACCATCATATCTATGTCACGATTATGAGCGTTTTGAGCCTGAGTCATGGCTTCAAGTATCTTTTCAAAGTTGA
Source organism: Agave tequilana (assembly GCA_038442645.1). Taxonomy (NCBI): domain Eukaryota; kingdom Viridiplantae; phylum Streptophyta; class Magnoliopsida; order Asparagales; family Asparagaceae; genus Agave; species Agave tequilana. The sequence continues at coordinate 81,752 of JAVJIF010013184.1, forward strand.
TGGGTTCATCGTCTTGTTGAAAAGATGAAGTGTTGTTTTGGAATTGGTGGTGAAATTTTGAGTCCATCAGATTTTGTGATTTTTGTTTGGACTCACGCATACTCATTTCTAAAAATTGATGGTCTTCTATTTTGGACTGGTGGAACTGAGTATGAATCTTGGAAATATTGTGGATAGGTAGAGAAGGAGGACAAGTTGGTTGAAAATTGGACTCGAGGGAGGTGAATCCCCACTGACTCTGTGAAGAGTTGAAATTATTATGAAAATTATGGTTATAAGATTGGGGACATGGGTTATATTGATTCAGATAAGACCAATCCAGCACACTAGGTTTGTTAAAGTTATGATATGCTGGGTTGGTAATATCCGAAAAAGAGGTCGGTGTGTAATATGGATTACTATTAAAATTGGAAAAATTGTTATTATAAGTCATATCACACAATAGAATACAAACAAAGAAAAACAAACAAATAAGCAAACAAAAAATTGAAACTAAGTTAGGGTAAACCTATGACCTAGACGACTCCTAACTGGTTAGACTGTCCACGGGAGGTATAATCAGACTTTGACCACAAGCTAATCAGCCAGGTCAGGGCAAGATTGGTGGGAGTGTTGGTCCCGAGATGATGCCAAATGCGGAACTTTCTTTGTTGGCACTATTGGATCTAAAATACCAAAGTCAACACAAAACTAAACAAGAAGGATTAACGTTAAGCAAATAAATAAACTTGCAAAAAGGAAAGTAAATCTCAGAAAATTGACAAACGCAAACAAGAGAGATTTATCCTGGTTCGGTCCTCGTGACCTACATCCAGTCCCCAAGCCACCCGCTTGAGATTTTCCTTTATCCTTGATTTTGTACACCCAAAATCACAAACATGCACACCACTTGACAAATCCCCTTTGCCAAATGTGTACACCTTCTCTTCCACCAAGAGAACACCTTTCACCTTGTACAACTGCCTCTACACCAAGAAGCCACCCGTGTACAATGATCATCTTGTACAACTGCCTCTACACCAAGAAGCCACCCGTGTACAATGATGATTGCTTTGAGTATTACAACCTTCCTATAAGCCTTGGTACTGAATGTGTATGTGGACAAGTTCTAGTATAGGAGACAAACTTCAGAGGACTTCACAATGGAAATTGACTTTTGGTGAAGAACTAAAGTGGGAAAAATAGTTTTCAGTTTGACAAAATTTTGGCTTTGGAAAACTGAAGATTTTTCTTGATATTTGGCCTTTGGACTAACCACCCTTTATATAGCTGAAGACTAGGGTTAGTTAGGGTAATTATATGTGCAATTCAAATGGTTGGAACGTTGGAAAATGTTGCACAAAAGACCAGATAACAGAAACTGTCCAACAGTCAGAAACTGCCTATAGTCGACTTGCCTTTTGAGTTAGTCGACTATACAAGGCAAATTTCCTACTATTAGTCGACTAGGTTTGACTATAAGTCGACTAGGGTAAGATACGTTGGAGTGACAGTTTTCTGTTTAACTGAATCAAGTCGACTGCAACTTCCAATAAGTCGACTGTACCAGGGATTAGTCGACTAGGGGACAAGGGTTAGTCGACTACACTTTGCTATTAGTCGACTACAGTTTACTGTCAAGTCGACTAATGCATAAACAGAGAGTTGAGTCTATTTAGGACACAAAACTTAGTTGACTAGGGTTTGGGTCAAGTCGACTACACATGTTATTAGTCGACTTGTCATAGGTATTAGTCGACTAATGGACACTGATATGAGTGTGTGTGTCAAGGCTTTTTACATGCTATTTCATCTTTACAAAATACATCATATCAACTCTCCTTGGGGCATCTTGATCATGCAGAACTCTTGATTCGTCATGTGTTAGAGCTTCAAATGACATGCGTCACATAAGTCTTCATCAAAACAAGTTCCAACATTCTCCCCCTTTTTGATGATGACGCTTTATGTGCACAAGTGCTCCCCCTGCAGAGAATATGTTATATTTTCCTCCCCCTGCAGAAATTGGGTTATAACAAATATGAAAAGACTTTGTTCTCCCCCTGCAACAAATATATTAGTAAATATATATATATATATATATATATATATATATATATATATATATATATATATATATATATATATATGTTCTTATTAACTTTTATATGGTACCTGCAAGATAAACGTTAGATGGTACCAAACATAAAAGATCATATTAACCTTTAGGAGTCCAAATCCATTTAGAATTTGGTTTCCACCTGTTAGTATACACATAGTTGCAAGAATCACATATATCATGAATGTATGAAGTAATATATGTATTTTTATCATGAAAACTTAAATTCTTAGGAATCCATATAAACTTTGTCTTAATTCTTTTTGAAACATGATTAGACTTTCTTTTCACATATGGATTACTAACATATGAAGACTTTTCATTATATCCAATACCATAATGATTATCATGTGACAACTTCTGAAAAGATAATAAATCATTCAATTTTTCTTTTCCTTTATTGAATTTAGTCACATTTTGCAAAAGATCTTCATATTTCTTTTTGAAAACTGAAATATCTTTATCTAAAATAGAAATCCTTTTATTCAAAGATTCAGTTTCCTTTTTCAGAAAAATGTTCTCTTTTATAAACTTCTCATTATCATTTTTCAAAGATGACATGACTTTTTCAAACTCATCTTGTTGAGAATTTATAAAAGATACTTGTAAAGCATAACATGAATTTTCCTTTAAAAGTTTTTCATTTTCTTTTGATAAAACTTTATTTTTCAATTTTTCATTTTTCAGATCAATAAACAATTCATGAAATGCATCAGAAAGTTCAGTAAACGATACCTCATCATCTTCCAGTGCCATGTAACATAGGTTGACACGTTCAGTGGTTTCTTCTTCATCCGAGGAAGAGAAATCACTGTATTCTGATGATGCTTCGTAGTTTTTCTTCTTTCTGAACTTTTTGCTCTTGTATTTTTCTTTCTTCTTGAGCAAAGGGCAATCCATCTTCATATGACCTGGTTTATTACAATTAAAGCATTTGAATTTACCTTGCTTAAGAAATCTCCTGAATTTCTTTGAGAGCATTGCCATCTCCTCTTCTTCATCATTATCTGTGTCAGAGGATGCATGGAAGGCGAGTTCTTTCTTCTTTGAACGGTGTTGTCGTTCGTCCTTCTTCCTTTCTTCTAACTGCACTTCATATGCCATTAGATTACCGATTAGGTTTTCTAATGTCATAGTTGAGAGATCATTCGCCTCTTCAATATCGGTTGTCTTCTTCTCCCATTCTGGTGTAAGTGCACGAAGGATCTTACGAACTCTTTCGACTTGGGTGTAGTCCTTTCCAAGGGATGCTAATGTATTGGTAATGTCGGTGAATCTTGTAACCATCTCGGATATGGTTTCATTCTCCTCCATTTTGAATAATTCAAACCTGTGGACAAGAACAGATATTTTAGACTCCTTAACTTTATTTGTGCCTTCGTGTATTACCTAAAGAGTATGCCATATTTGATGTGCAGAAGTTGCTGTTGAAACACGGTTGAACTCTTCTTTTGTTAAGGCACAGAACAAGGCATTCATCGCTTTGGCGTCAAGGTTCGCGTTCTTCTTTTGATCTTCACTCTAAGCGTTGTAATTGGTTGTTGGCTTGGTGTATGATGCTTCTACGATGTTCCAAAGGTCGTAGTTCAGCGATTGCAAGTAGATCTTCATTCTACACTTCCAATAGTTGTAGTTGGATCCGTCAAATAGCGGTGGACGTTGTGTAGAATGTCCTTCTTTGAATTGGGATGAGGGAAACTCCGTTGCCATCTTTATTGTTGACTTGTACCCGCTCTGATACCAAATGTTGGTCCCGAGATGATGCCAAATGCAGAACTTTCTTTGTTGGCACTAATGGATCTAAAATACCAAAGTCAACACAAAACTAAACAAGAAGGATTAACGTTAAGCAAATAAATAAACTTGCAAAAAGGAAAGTAAATCTCAGAAAATTGACAAACGCAAACAAGAGAGATTTATCCTGGTTCGGTCCTCGTGACCTACATCCAGTCCCCAAGCCACCCGCTTGAGATTTTCCTTTATCCTTGATTTTGTACACCCAAATCACAAACATGCACACCACTTGACAAATCCCCTTTGCCAAATGTGTACACCTCCTCTTCCACCAAGAGAACACCTTTCACCTTGTACAACTGCCTCTACACCAAGAAGCCACCCGTGTACAATGATCACCTTGTATAACTGCCTCTACACCAAGAAGCCACCCGTGTACAATGATTGCTTTGAGTATTACAACTTTCCTATAAGCCTTGGTACTGAATGTGTATGTGGACAAGGTCTAGTATAGGAGACAAACTTCAGAGGACTTCACAATGGAAATTGACTTTTGGTGAAGAACTGAAGTGGGAAAAAAGTTTTCAGTTTGACAGAATTTTGGCTTTGGAAAACTGAAGATTTTTCTTGATATTTGGCCTTTGGACTAACCACCCTTTATATAGCTGAAGACTAGGGTTAGTTAGGGTAGTTATATGTGCAATTCAAATGGTTGGAACGTTGGAAAACGTTGCACAAAAGACCAGATAACAGAAACTGTCCAATAGTCAAAAACTGCCTATAGTCGACTTGCCTTTTGAGTTAGTCGACTATACAAGGCAAATTTCATACTATTAGTCGACTAGGTTTGACTATAAATCGACTAGGGTAAGATACGTTGGAGTGATAGTTTTCTGTTTAACTGAATCAAGTCGACTGCAACTTCCAATAAGTCGACTGTACCAGGGATTAGTCGACTAGGGGACAAGGGTTAGTCGACTACTCTTTGCTATTAGTCGACTACAGTTTACTGTCAAGTCGACTAATGCATAAACAGAGAGTTGAGTCTGTTTAGGACACAAAACTTAGTCGACTAGGGTTTGGGTCAAGTCGACTACACATGTTATTAGTCGACTTGTCATAGGTATTAGTCGACTAATGGACACTGATATGAGTGTGTGTGTCAAGGCTTTTTACATGCTATTTCATCTTTACAAAATACATCATATCAACTCTCCTTGGGGCATCTTGATCATGTAGAACTCTTGATTCGTCATGTGTTAGAGCTTCAAATGACATGCGTCACATAAGTCTTCATCAAAACAAGTTCCAACAGGGAGGTTATCCATCAAAGACGTTCCTTAATTAAATAACCCCCAACCTTCGGGCTTTCGGCCCTTAATCCCTTTCTTAGACACTGATTTGGTAGGAGTCAAATTCCAACACCTTTCCCCCTTAGGATAATCTCCTAATTGAGTTCGAGATGTCCCTAGAGCCAACGTCTACTCATTTTTAGTTAGGCTCGGGTTAGTGAGTGCTTGGAATCTGATTTTTGGGCCAAGGAAGAGTGGTTAAATCCCCACCTTATCTTGTTATGAAGTGGTGCCCTTAAGATCAGTTTGTGCAAGTGTACAAGATAAGCAAACAAGATTCAATCAAAGCGATGTAAATCAACCAAGAGATGAGTCCTATTCTAGATGCAATGCGAACGTACCTTGCTCCAGCACTCTTCAACAGTAAAGTAAATGAATTGAAAAGACACGTGCCTAAAATGCAAATGTCTAATTAATTTTTTAACTTTTTCAACAAATGTTTTACTGTTGGTTTATTAGCAGGCTTCTGGTGATGGCATATAAGAAATAAAGTTTGCAGAAAACTATAATTTTGCAAAGCAAGCAGCCCTGCAAAAAGTCAATTAGTAGTGAACTCTTCCTTGCCGCGGAAACGCGGCTAGAACCGAGCAAACGTGGCAATTCAGAGGGTACTTGGTCTCTATTTTTTGGAACAGAGGCCCAAGACCACTTATATGTTACTGCAATCTTTTTTTCTAGCTTTTCCTGCCCTATAACCTGCAACAGAGAAGAAAATTTTGTTTTAGTTCTAAAAATTCAATAAAAACCGTTACTCTCCCCGGCAACGGCGCCAAAATTTAATTGGGCTTGAACCTGCACAAAAATACAGTATTTTAGAACTTCAAAATAGAGATGTGCAAGTGCTCAATTCTACCGCGATTGCAAGTGGCTATGCTAGTCGTGATCCACAAGGAGGGTTAGCGATAGAAGCGTTCAAGGTTTGTATTGAAATCTTTGTGAAGAAAAACGAAGGTTCTTTTTTGTTTTAAGAAATAAAAATTAAAAAGAGTTAGGTTAAAGTTAGAAAGAAAGCGATAGATGGAGAAGGTGGAGAAAAATGGAGAATGATTATTTACAAAGAAATGGAAAAGAAGTGATGAAAGAAATCGTGTTGGTGATCTAAACTAAGAAATAAAAGAAAAGAAAGAAGATTAAAGAAGTACTTACCTAGTTTGGTTGATGACTTACTGGAACCCGTGCATGTTCTAACTTGCTTCAGAGGCGTTCAACGCATAAGCCATAGGATCGAGTTCAGTCCCCATTCGCATTATATCATCAAGAGGAACAAGAATGAAGTGATACGGATTTTGAGGTAGAGAATGTCATAATTAATTATTGTTGGCACTCACAAAAACGTTGTTATACTTATGCTTCTGGATTCACTTGCATGCTCATCAAAACCAAAAGAGGTAAAGTAGAAAAGGGAAAAAGAAAACAAGTAAAGAGACGAACATAAAAAATATTTACCTTTTATTGCTTGCAGAAATAATGGAAGAAAGGAGGAGAGTACATCGGTGTCACTCTCAACATAAGCCTCTCTCTTACTTGCATGAATCTCAATCTAACCTAAGCTTACATACAAATAAAAATTACATAAAAAGAAAACAAAAACCTATACTACAAAGAATGAAAACTGGACTAAATCCTATCTCTGCATTGTCATCCCTTGGAGGCTCTAAAAATCTCAGTATTTATAGGCAAAACCCAATCTACAGGATCCCATGAAGATAGGGGAAGCAAACGCTCCCCCTAACTCCACAACAGAGTAGCGAAAACGCGGCTTTGGCCGCTTTTCCGCGGCCAGGGTGTGGCCAGGTGGCCACACCCTGTTGGTGGAGTTCTCTGGTTTCGTGTTCTGGCTTTATCTTCAGTTGGATTTTTAGTTTGAGTCCGGGATTTTGACGAAATGGCCTTTGATCTTTCTTCAACCGATCGATTCTAGGAGGATTCTTCTCAACCGGTTTTCAACCTCTCTGATTTTGACCTGATTCACTGAGTTTGAATTAATTCTGATTTAATTCAGAATTTGGTGGGTTTTTGGGCTCATTTCTCTTCACTCTCCTTTAGGAATGGGCCTGCAAATAAATTAAACATTTAATTAGGACAATGCAGATTTTATTCTATAATAAGTATAGAAATATGATACTAAATGTGCAACATTAGCGACCAATCACACCCCCATACCTATCTTTTGCTCGTCCTCAAGCAAAACAACTAAACTATACTAAGGATTATTAGACCACTTTCGCAGGTCACGCGATTGCACTGAGCATGTGCAACAAGCCGTTAAATCTCTAGGTTTTCCCTAGAGGACGAGTTTTCTCTCGTGAGGATTTTCAGTGGATTACACCCACAAAATCCATAAAGAAAGAGAAACAAAGAGTTAGTATTTTCGAAAAGCATTTTGAAAGAGAAAAATATTTGAAATATAATTGTAAGATTTAAGTAATCTATAAGTTATAGGAAAGCTGAATTTTTCATTCCTAAACTTAGTCTCTATTCAAAAATTTGTTATCAATCAAAGTAAGGAGTCAAATTGTACTCTCATCTAGTCTATTACTTTACCCTAAGTCATATGTACCTTGTGATCTTGAAAATTTTGACGAAGGGTTCATTAACTCTAACTCTTATGCCTTATTTATTTATATATATATTTTTTTGGTGGTATTATTCCTTAGTTCTATTAGGCTTTCTAATCTGCCCATATAACGAGCCTTTAATTGATGACTCTCAAACCAAACGGTCTTAGGGCACCGGTGAGAAAACACCCCAAGGACTTAAGGACTCGAGCAAACAAGGTCACAAAACTAAGGATTTTATTATTCGAACCCCTTTTAGGCGTGAATACTTATGCTTTATTAGGCACAAATACCCAGCTTAATCAGAGGATTTTATATTTTTTTCTCAAACTTATCTAATCATCATTCGCATAAATACTAAGCCTTGCTTAGGCCAAAGCACCTAGCTAATCAATAATTAGATTTGTTCATTTTTCATAGATCTATTTTTTTCCTTTTTTTTTATATATATAAGGTATAAGAATCTTTATTTTTGAACCCGAAGTGTGTAAGTGTATGAAGTGTGCATATTTCATTAAGGTAAAGATCAAGACTAAATTACTTTGACAAATTATCTTCCTAACCCTAAAAATCAAACAAATAATCTTATTTTGACCAAATTTAAGAAATCCTAATTTTGATTTTCCTATTCCTTAAAATTGACTTAATTTCTTACAAAAAATATGTCAAAATATTGTTTCTATTTTCAAAAAGTTTTTAAAAGTAAAGAAAATGTTCATTTTTTTTATAAAAGAAAAACCTAAGTTATGTTAGAACCCTCCCCCACGCCTATCTCATGCATTGTCCTCAATGTATGAATTAATGCATAGATGCATGAAAAAGAAGAAAGGGAAGGAAAATGTTACCTTAAGGTGGTGGTTCCAGTGGTGGTCTGATTGGTCCACGAAATGCGGCCCAATCGACTTTTCGTTGGGTTCGGGGGAACCCACCAGAAATTTCTCTAATATAACCCATTAAAATGATGAATCCATAAAGGATTTTTATTAAATATTTTACCCCATCTAATTTCCAAATTCCATAATTAATTTCAGAGTCAAATTTGTCAACCGCCTTGTCCCAAAATGGAGTATGAAAAGATAGAATGATTGACTTGGACTCAGGAAGTATAGGAACTAATACCGACTCAGGAAGGTGACTTAGGTCAAGTAAAGGTTTAGGAGTCGAAATAGGTTCAGGAATTGGGTCCAAGTCAAGAAGTTGAAACTCAAATCCACATTTATTTTCCAACAATGAAATGTGACTTAATATTGGTGATTCAAGTTCAAGAATGATAGGTGTGGGAATCAAAACTGACTCTAAAATATTACTCAAGTCCGGTAACAAAATAGGAGTCAATATTGATTCGAAAATTTGAACTGGATCACAGATTTGAGATTCTAGGTCACATTTCTCATTGGGTTCAATTTCATAAAAATGAGAACTAGCCAATTTGTCAATAGGATTTTCAAAAGTGTAAAATTGGTCGAGTTCAATATGATCATCAAAAATGGGTGATTCAATTTCATGATGAATTGACACAGGATCCAATGTTGACTCGGGGAAAAGATTGAAATCAGGTGAAAACACCGGAGTCATTATTGAATCAGGAAGTAAAATTGAATTACTAAGTTGAGGTTCATGATCATATTCATTTTCAAGTTCGATTTCAGGAAAGGGATAACTTGCCAAACTATCAATATCATTTGGAGTTTGGGCAAGTTCAAATGATTGTTCTGAAATGAAACCTTAATTTTCAAAACAACATGACTCTTCGGCTCTAACAGAATGGTTAATGACATCAGAACTGGTCAAACGGTGAGAACGTAGAGATTGGACCATCATATCTATGTCACGATTACGAGCGTTTTGTGCCTGAGTCATGGCTTTAAGCATCTTTTCATAGTTGATGGGTTCATCATCTTGTTGAAAAGATGAAGTGTTGTTTTGGAATTGGTGGTGAAATTGTGAGTCCGTCAGATTTTGTGATTTTTGTTTGGACTCACGCATACTCATTTCCAAAATTGATGGTCTTCTATTTTGGACTGGTGGAACTGATTATGAATCTTGGAAATATTGTGGACAAGGTGGAGAAGGAGGACAAGTTGGTTGAAAATTGGACTCGGGGGAGGTGAATCCCCACTGACTCTGTGAAGAGTTGAAATTATTATGGAAATTATGGTTATAAGATTGGGAACATGGGTTATATTGATTCGGATAAGACCAATCCGGCACACAAGGTTGGATAAAGTTATGATATGCCGGGTTGGTAATATCCAAAAAAGAGGTCGGTGTGTAATATGGATTACTATTAAAATTGAAAAAATTATTATTATAAGCCATATCACACAATAGAATACAAACAAAGAAAAACAAACAAATAAGCAAACAAAAAAAAATTCTAAACTAAGTTAGGGTAGACCTATGACCTAGACGACTCCTAACTAGTTAGACTGTCCACGGGAGGTATAATCAGACTTTGACCACAAGCCAATCAGCCAGGTCAGGGCAAGATTGGTGGGAGGTTATCCGTCAAGGACGTTCCTTAATTAAATAACCACCAACCTTCGGGCTTTCGGCCCTTAATCCCTTTCCTAGACACTGATTTGGCAGGAGTCAAATTATAACACCTTCGCCATTAGGATAATCTCCTAATTGAGTCTGAGATGTCCCTAGGGGCAACGTCTACTCATTTTTAGTTAGGCTCGGGTTAGTGAGTGCTTGGAATCTGATTTTTGGGCCAAGGAAGGGTGGTTAAATCCCCACCTTATCTTGTTATGGGTGGTGACCTTAAGATCAGTTTGTGCAAGTGTACAAGATATGCAAACAAGATTCACTCAAAGCGATGTAAATCAACCAAGAGATGAGTCCTATTCTAGATGCAATGCGAACGTACCTTGCTCTAGCACTCTTCAATAGTAAAGTAAATGAATTGAAAAGACACGTGCCTAAAATGCAAATGTCTAATAAATTTTTTTAACTTTTTCAACAATGTTTTACTGTTGGTTTATTAGCAGGCTTTTGGTGATGGCATATAAGAAATAAAGTTTGCAGAAAACTATAATTTTGCAAAGCAAGCAGCCCTGCAAAAAGTCAATTAGTAGTGGACTCTTCCTTGCCGCGGAAACGCGGCTAGAGCCGAGCAAACGCGGCAATTCAGAGGGTACTTGGTCTCTGTTTTCTGGAACAGAGGCCCAAGACCACTTATATGTTACTGCAATCTTTTTTTCCTGCTTTTCCTACCCTATAACCTGCAATAGAGAAGAAAAATTCGTTTTAGTTCTAAAAATTCAATAAAAATCGTTACCCTCCTCGGCAACGGCGCCAAAATTTGATTGGGCTTGAACCTGCACAAAAATACAGTATTTTAGAACTTCAAAATAGAGATGTGTAAGTGCTCAATTCTACCGCGATAGCAAGTGGCAATGCGGGTCGTGATCCACAAGGAGGGTAAGCGATAGAAGCGTTCAAGGTTTGTATTGAAATCTTTGTGAAGAAAAATGAAGGTTCTTTTTTGTTTTAAGAAATCAAAATTAAAAAGAGTTAGATTAAAGTTAGAAAGAAAGCGATAGATGGAGAAGGTGGAGAAAAATGGAGAATGATTATTTACAAAGAAATGAAAAAGACGTGATGAAAGAAATCGTGTTGGTGATCTTAACTAAGAAATAAAAGAAAAGAAGAAGATTAAAGAAGTACTTACCTAGTTTAGTTGACGACTTACCGGAACCCGTGCATGTTCTAACTTGCTTCAGAGGCGTTCAACGCATAAGCCATAGGATCGAGCTCAGTCCCCATTCACATTATATCATCAAGACAAATAAGAATGAAGTGATACGGATCTTGAGGAGGAGAATGTCATAATGAATTATCGTTGGCACTCACAAAAACGTTGTTATACTTATACTTCTGGATTCACTTGCATGCTCATAAAAACCAAAAGAGGTAAAGTAGAAAGAGGAAAAAGAAAAAAAAGTAAAGAGACGAACATAAAAAATATTTACCTTTTATTGCTTGCAGAAATAATGGAAGAAAGGAGGAGAGTACATCGGTATCACTCTCAACATAAGCCTCTCTCTCTCTTACTTACATGAATCTCAATCTAACCTAAGCTTACATACAAATTAAAATTACATAAAAAGAAAAACAAAAACCTATACTACAAAGAATGAAAACTGGACTAAATCCTATCTCTGCATGGTCGTCCCTTGGAGGCTCTGAAAATCCCAGTATTTATAGGCAAAACCCAATCTACAGGATCCCATGAAGATAGGGGAAGCAAACGCTCCCCCTAAATCCACAACAGAGCGTGGCCAGGGTGTGGCCAGGTGGCGACACCCTGTTGGTGGAGTTCTCTGGTTTCGCGTTCTGACTTTATCTTATGTTGAATTTTCAGTTTGAGTCCGGGATTTTGACAAAATGGCCTTTAATCTTTGCTTCAACCGATCGATTCTGGGAGGATTCTTCTCAATCGTTTTTCAACCTCTCTGATTTTGCCCTGATTCACTGAGTTCGAATTAATTCTGATTTAATTCAGAATTTGGTGGGCTTTTGGGCTCATTTCTCTTCACTCTCCTTTAGGAATGGGCCTGCAAATAAATTAAACATTTAATTAGGACAATGCATATTTTATTCTATAATAAGTATGGAAATATGATACTAAATGTGCAACATTAGCGACCAATCATCCACCTTGCCGCTTCCATTTGAAGTGAACGTCGGGATCTTCTTCCTCCACCTCTTCTACCTCCACATCTTCCATGGGAGCTGTGCCTCCCCACAGGAGCCTCTGGTGGAGCCTCAATTGTGTCCCTTTCAAAGCGGGAAATTTCTGCGTCCGAAGCCTCACTATCAACAGTAGCGACGAACTCGCCAAGGCCAGGCACACGAACCCTTCTGCCCTCGCCCCTCTCGGTGACTTTCTGCTTCAGCCGCTGAGAGATCAACCTCATGCCAAAGAGTTAATAGAAAATATGGTTGGCGTGGAGTTCGAAGTTCTATACCACTGACAGAACCCTAAAGTTGTCAGAAGGTTCGGAGTCCTCAGTGGCATGCACAGCCTTGCCTCGATGCAACCAGCAATGAAGAATCACCAGGCGCGGGCGTCATCAATAAGGCTCCCCATGAAGGCCAGGCTAGTGTTCGGGTTACCTACATATAGTTGGTCATACCCAAATTGACAGGAAAATCGACACAGGATATAGGGTTCAAAGTAGCAGGTATCCCCGCTCCTGTACACCAAATGGGATGGCTGGATGCTAACCAGCCATTTAAAGACTCCCCAGCTCATCGACATCTGCCCATCTCCTACATCCTTGAATTTTTCGCCCTAGCTTGCATCGTGGATGTAGGGAAATCACCAAAAAAACTGTAGACGTCGTACTGACACAGCAGCTTACGAACCGCGACCACATAAGTCCGTGACCACGCACGTCCCTCAAATCGACGGAGAAACACCATCCACACCTTCTGGAGGCTCCTCGCCGGCTTGGATAATGGAAGGGCAGTGAAGGCTGAACCATGCTATAAAATAAGTGTATGGCAAACTGATCCTGGGGTTTGGTCCGTCACGGGGCAAAATAGTGCCTTTTCCCTTCTTCGTTGTTGGTGGCCTACAGAAAGCCTCCGCCAATGCATGAAGGCCCCGCTAAATACAATACACCATGACCGGGAGAAGTCCAAGGGAACGACCATGGACTAGACGAACGGCCAGTAACAAGACAGTCGGAAGAATGACGTCGCCAGAAGAAGATGGCACCACGTATCTCTTCAGCCAAACCGATAAAAAACCGGCCAAAAGTGCCTTCCGGAACGTCGGTCGATGAGCCTGGTGATGGAAACTCTAGAGTCACCTTTCTCATAAGATCCATCATCTTCTTCCAAAATCATATCCCCCGGGAGTGTTCTTGCATCCTCCAGAAAATGTCCTCGTCTGCAACCCCGCAGTGAGCCACCTCCGGAGCATTTTTCAGGTTAGGGAATAAATAATTCTCCCAGCTCCTTACACTGCATAAAGCTCCCTTATGGCTCTCATGCAATCTAGAGCAAATGTAAAGATGGCACATCAATTCCCGGTAAGTCTCGAATAAAGCGGGCTCATGCTTCTCCAAAAGTGCCAATTTCGCCTCGCATTGAAAATATTCTTCATAAGGGAGAGATCCCAAGGGAAGAGCAGAGACTTCCCACATCTTGTGCAAAGCCATGCCCACTTCGCCTATAGGGGTGAAGAAAGTCCCTGTAGCTGGACAGTATAACTCAAAGATGGCGTAAAAGTTCGCTATGTCATCTGGATGCTGTAACAAGTTGCCCTGACAGCCTCGTAGAGTCCTAGCTTCTCCAGATCCTCTTCAAAATGGGCCAATACATATAAGGTCAAGTCCCTCCACCAGGCTTTGGGGGATGAATCCACCCAGGGGTCCTAAAATTAGTGGTTGGATAATTGCCATGAGCCTTGAAGAACTGGTTTCCAAAAGTTTGAGCTACGGCGGGATTTCTCCCAATGGGATGTCTAGGAGAACGTTCCCAGGGTGGAGACCCAATATGCAGTGAGGAGGACCCGTCCTTGTATAACTGAGAGAGGGAGCTATCAATTTCTCCACATGAACAGAGTCAGTTGTTTGAGTCACTTGCCACTACATCTTCCGAGCCCTCGTCACGCATTGGAAGAAAGACAGCGGAAAATGACGCTTGCTAGACGGGAGATAATACTTCTCGCCATCCAGATTGAAAATCTACTGCCTTTCTCTGGCCAGCAGCTGATGATCAGTATCTAGCGCTGCATCCTCAAACATGAAGCTAGGCTTCCGATAGATTTTTCAGTCACAATCCTCGAGGGGAGCAGCAGTTAAGACGCTCCTCATAGTACATGATCGGGGTGGAACTAGCACTCAAAAGTGTATTTTATGTAAAATCAATGAAAAGCTCGAATGTGCTAATGTACCCTCGATACTTCCGTTATAGCATTGGCTCAACGGGTCGAATCCACAGGGAAGGGAGGCGATAGAAGCATTAACAGTATCTATTCACGTTGTATGTTAACAGTTCTTCTTTGTTAAAAGAATGAAAAAGAATGAAAAAGAAAAGAAAAGGAAATCCAGAATGTGGTAGGTGAGGAGAGCGATGAAAACGGCGAAGAAAACAAAAGTGAAATGAGTTGGAAAACAAATAGAAAAGAAAATGGAACTAAGATGAACTAAGAGGATGGTGAAAACATCGATAGAAAAATGAGAAAAGAAGTTTGGAAATGATTTCTAAAAGAAGATAAAAGAATACTCATGGCTACTAACTACTAAATGCTCCACTAACCATGCTAACCTCTTCATGATAGTTGCCTTCCATTTTGATCCTCGGCCATCACAATCCTTGGCTTCAAGAGACGATACAAAGCATGGCACATGGATGGTTCATCACAATCAAAACATGCATCAAGATCAAGCTAATACAAGCATCAACTCATCAACAAGTAAAGAAAGCATGAAATAAAAGAGAGTTAGCTTGGTTAGCAAGTTAGCAAGTTAGATGTTAGAACCCATCATCTTTGGCCATCAATGGCTCTTGCAAGAACAAGGCCTTGTAGAGGCTACCCGATTCATGTGGATTATCAAGTAAGTGGTTAGATGGTTAGTGGTTAGTAGTTAGATTGCCATGAGAAGAAAAGTTAGCAAGAAATCATGTAGAAGATGAAGGAGATTACATTGGGAGAGAAAGGAGGCATCTTTACATAGACTGTTACTATCTATTACATCAATCCCTCTCTATCTCTCTCTCTAGGAATCACTCAGCCCTACTACAATGATCTAAAAACAAATGAAAAAGCAAGAGAAGAGAAATGAAAAGAACCTACACTACACTAAATCTCTCCTAAAATCTGCACCTACTCCTAAAAACGAAGACTGCTTGCGCTTTGGGCCACTACAGGGCTTTTATAGGCGAAAGATGCTTCCAGAAGACGAGACGGGGCCACGCGTCGAAAATCGACGCGTGGCTCCACTAACAAGCCGCGGATCCACGGCAAAACCAGGGAGGAAACTCCCTGGTTTTGGTTCGTGGCTCCGTCGGGCTTCGAGACGCTTCCTGTTATATTCCTTTTCGGGTAATATCGTCCGCAGATCCGTCTGATGTGCGCAAGAGGCTAGGTTTATTGTATCTTCTAGAAATCCCTTGCTTGGCCTCCAAGTAATGCAGATTTAATTACCCTTAATTGGGTTTAATTAAGCTCTTATTCCATCTTTGCCCTTGAACTTTGGATCTACCTGCAATAAAGACCAAAACACGATTTAGACCGACAATTTATTCATAAATCGGTGGGAAATGCGATATAATAATGCAGAATTGTAGACTAATCACACCCCCACACTTATTCTTTTGCTCGTCCCGAGCAAACAAGAAAAGAAAACTATACTAAAAGGTTATTACACCACTTTCGCAGGTGACGCGATTGCACTGAGCGTGTGGAACAAGCCGTACCCTAGAGGAGGAGTGTTGTCTCCTGAGGGTTTTCAGCGGATTGCACCCACAAAATCCATAAAGAAAGAAGACAAATGTTAGTATTTTGAAAACACATTTTGAAAGAGAGACATGTTTTCGAACTATTTTTGCAAAAATATAAGTGATCTAAGGTCATAAGTCCACCACAAATCATTCTTCCTTAAACTTAGTCTCTATGCAAGATCTTGTCTTTAATTAAGGTAAGAACTCAAAATTGGATTGAATATTTTATGTTTTCATAATACCTAGATAAAATGCATATTGTGATAGTGAAGTTTTCTGGGATTTCAACTCTAACCATCAAGCCATTTATTTATATATATTTATATTCTTTTTTCTTCTTTTTTCTTCCCTATGTTTAGGCTTTCTAGTTCACCCATGTAGCGAGCCTATAACCGATGACTCCCAAACCAGACGGTCCTAGGGCACCAGATGAGAAAACATCCCTCAGGTTTAAGGACTCGAGTAAACAAGGCCACAAAACTAAAGGGGATTATTTGCTTCTTTTGACCACCGTTAGGCGTGAATAATCATGCTTCTTGAGGCACAATTATCCAGCTTAATAAGTGATGTTTTATTTATATATTTTTTTCTTTTTATTTATTTTTTTGCTTTATGGCATTTTAGGTCTTTGTTTCCATCCCAAAAATATGTAAGTGTGAAGTGTATATTATCTAAGACAAAAATTCAAGATAAAATTATCTCCCCAATTTATCTTACTTAGCCTATAATTTTAAACAAGATCCATTATTTCAACTAGGTTTAAGATGTCATAATTAAGGTTTTCTTAATTTCTAAGATCATCTTAATTTTCTTAAAATAGATCAAAACTTTGTCCCTTATTTCAAAAAGTTTTTAAAGAAAGAGAAAATTCCTATACAAAAGGAAAAATTTCTAAAAGTATCCTAAAAGAAGTGTAAAAGAAAGAAAATCTAAAAACTCTATGTTAGTAAACCCTCCCCCACACTTATCTCATGCATTGTCCTCAATGCATCGTGATATATGTATGCATGAAACAAATAGAGATGGAAGGAAAAAATTACCTCAAGGTGGTGGTTCCGGTGGCGGTCTGATTGGTCCACGAAAGGCGGCCCAATCATTCTTGCGTGGAGTCCGGAGGAACCCACCAGAAACCTCCATGATACAACCCACTAGAAAGATGTATATATTCATGATTTTTATTAAAAATTTTACCCAATCTAATTTCCAAATTTTTAAAATAATTTCGGAGTCAAATTTATCAAAGCCCTTGTCCCAGAATGGAATGATTGATTTGGACTCAGGAAGTATAGGAACTAATATCGACTCAGAAAAATGACTCAAGTCAAGTAAAGGTTCGGGAGTCGAGATTGGTTCAGGAAGTGGGTCCAAATCAAAAAGATGAAGCTCAAGTCCACCATCATTTCCCCATGATGGAATGTGACTATCTATGATTGGTGATTCAAGTTCAGGAATGACAGGTATGGGAATCAAAACTGACTCTAAAATATTGCTCAAATTGGGTAACAAAACAGGAGTCAATAATGATTCAGGAATTTGAACTGGATCACAAATTTGAGGATTAAAGTCACATTCCTCATTAAGTTCAATTCTACAAAAATGAGAACTTGCCAATTTATCAATGGGACTTTCAAAAGTATGGAATTGGTCAAGTTCAATATGATCATCATAAGAGATTGGTGATTCAATTTCACAATGAACTGGAACTGGATCCAATACTGACTCGGGAAAAGGATTGAAATCAGGTGAAGACACCGGAGTCATAATTGAATCAGGAAGTAGAATTGAATCACTAATTTGTGGTTCATGATCATATTCATGCTCAAGTTCAATTTCAGAAAATGGATAACTTGCCAAAATGTCAATGGGATCTTTAACATTTGAAGTTTGGACAAGTTCAGATGGGTGTGCTGAAATTGAATCTTGATGTTCAAAATGGCAAGAGTCCTGGGTCATATCAATAGCTGAATTGGTCAAAGGTTGATAAGATAGAGTTTCCTCATTCCTATAAATGCTAACCAATTGACTCAATTGTGTTTCCATCCTTTTGACAGACTCGGCATGTGATTTTTGATATTTTAACAAAGACTCCTGCAAGATGTCTATACTCTTATCTAGATATGATGTATCTCCAAGTGGTTGCTCTAGAATGAGAGTATAAGAATCTTGGTTTTGAAAATTTAGTGATGAATGTGAGTCAAAAATGTTTTGAGATTGAAACTTAGACTCACACAAGAGTTCTTTACTCGTTTCCAGGACAGATGGTTGTTCATTATGAGGAGACGGAACTGAGTAAGACTCTTGAATATGTTTTATAGAGACCAATGTGTTGTGAAGTTGTTGCTCGGCCTCTTTAAATTGGCTTCTACTCTCTTTACGAACTCAGATTTTTCTTCAATGGGAGGTTCAGAAAAAGGAGTATAGGAAGCGAAATCGGGGAATGAATATTGTGTAAATTGTGGACAAGGTGGACATGGGGGATAAGGAGGTTGAAAATTAAACTCGGGGAAGTGAATCCCCATTGACTCTGTGACGAGTTGAAATTATTTTGGAAATTATAGTCATAAGAATGTGGGTATGGGTTGTATTGATTCGGATAAGGCCAACCCGGTGTATTTGGTTGGTGCATATTGTAAAATGCCGGTTGGAATTATCCGAATCAAATGGGGTTGGTGTGAAATATGGATTCATATTCGGATTGAAAGAATTGTTATTATTGAATGCCATTTCACAAACAATCACAAAAAAGAAAAATCAAACAACAAACAAAAAGAAAAGAAAAATCAAAACCAAGCCAATAGGAGGGTTGACCTAGACCTAGATGTCCCTAGGGGCCAACGTCTATTCAAATTTTATTAGGGCTTTGGTTGTGTGAGTGGGGAGATGATTTTTGGGCTAAGGAAGGGTAATGAAATCCCACCTTATCTTGTTTGGGTTTTGCCCTTAATTTCAATTCGTGCAAGTGTGCAATATAGACAAGAATATAACACAAAGCGATAAATCACCCACGTGTTTGTCCTATGCTATATGCAATGCCATATGTACATCTCCATCCAGATCACAACAACAGAACAAAATACAGTATATTGGAATTGAATTGACACGTGCCTAAATGCAAATGTCTAAACCGTTTTAAAGGCGTCCAAATACCGTATTTTAGTTCTTTTATTTATTATGGTGTGTAGGCAATCACAGCAGAAAAAATAGCAGTACAAATCCACTAGCTATTACAAGATACACAGCCCAGCACAACAAGATACACAAATTTCACAAAATGGCCGCGTTTTCGCGGCAAATGTCGCGTTTACGCGGCTTTGATTCAGAATCTGGGGCCCTGCTTTCAAGAGCAGGGAGAGACAAAGCTAGGGTCTATTCTGCAATGTTAAGAACCTGTAAATATTGCCCTGCACACCAAAACAGAGAAGACAATGTTAACAAAACATGACATCAAAACCATTCCCTTCCCCGGCAACGGCGCCAAAAATTGATCGGGGTGGAACTAGCACTCAAAAGTGTGTTTTATGTAAAATCAATGAAAAGCTCGAATGTGCTAATGTACCCTCGATACTTCCGTTATAGCATTGGCTCAACGGGTCGAATCCACAGGGAAGGGAGGCGATAGAAGCATTAACAGTATCTATTCACGTTGTATGTTAACAGTTCTTCTTTGTTAAAAGAATGAAAAAAAATGAAAAAGAAAAGAAAAGGAAATCCAGAATGTGGTAGGTGAGGAGAGCGATGAAAACGGCGAAGAAAACAAAAGTGAAGTGAGTTGGAAAACAAATAGAAAAGAAAATGGAACTAAGATGAACTAAGAGGATGGTGAAAACATCGATAGAAAAATGAGAAAAGAAGTTTGGAAATGATTTCTAAAAGAAGATAAAAGAAAACTCATGGCTACTAACTACTAAATGCTCCACTAACCATGCTAACCTCTTCATGATAGTTGCCTCACATTTTGATCCTCGGCCATCACAATCCTTGGCTTCAAGAGACGATACAAAGCATGGCACATGGATGGTTCATCACAATCAAAACATGCATCAAGATCAAGCTAATACAAGCATCAACTCATCAACAAGTAAAAGAAAGCATGAAATAAAAGAGAGTTAGCTTGGTTAGCAAGTTAGCAAGTTAGATGTTAGAACCCATCATCTTTGGCCATCAATGGCTCTTGTAAGAACAAGGCCTTGTAGAGGCTACCCGATTCATGTGGATTATCAAGTAAGTGGTTAGATGGTTAGTGGTTAGTAGTTAGATTGCCATGAGAAGAAAAGTTAGCAAGAAATCATGTAGAAGATGAAGGAGATTACATTGGGAGAGAAAGGAGGCATCTTTACATAGACTGTCACTATCTATTACATCAATCCCTCTCTATCTCTCTCTAGGAATCACTCAGCCCTACTACAATGATCTAAAAACAAATGAAAATGCAAGAGAAGAGAAATGAAAGCACCTACACTACACTAAATCTCTCCTAAAATCTGCACCTACTCCTAAAAACGAAGACTGCTTGCGTTTTAGGCTACTGCAGGGGCTTTTATAGGCGAAAGATGCTTCCAGAAGACGAGACAGGGCCACGCGTCGAAATCGACGCGTGGCTCCACTAACAAACCGCGGATCCGCGGCTTTTGCCGCGGATACGCGCAAAACCAGGGAGGAAACTCCCTGGTTTTGGTCCGTGGCTCCGTCGGGCTTCGAGACGCTTCCTGGTATATTCCTTTTCGAGTAATTTCGTCCGCAGATCCGTCTGATGTGCGCAAGAGGCTAGGTTCATTGTATCTTCTAGATAATCCCTTACTTGGCCTCCAAGTAATGCGGATTTAATTACCCTTAATTGGGTTTAATTAAGCTCTTATTCCATCTTTGCCCTTGAACTTTGGATCTACCTGCAATAAAGACCAAAACACGATTTAGACCGACAATTTATTCATAAATCGGTGGGAAATGCGATATAATAATGCAGAATTGTAGACTAATCAGTACACTAATCTCCGGCATAGATCAGGGCATCCCGACCAGGAGCGCTCCGCTCACTGAATAATGAGGCCTGCCCCTGGAATTGCTGTCTAAATTGCCATCCAGTCCCCTGGCTGTTCCAAAGAGACTATTCAAAGGACCCAGAGTATAGCGCACTGCAAAAAAAAATAAGAAGAAACTATATTAGTTCATTAGCCGAAGAAAAAAGAGAACTATAGCAAAAGATAAAAATGCCAAGGCATAGCTTCGCTCTCCGGGCAAAGCTAGCCTAGCATTAGCTTCGCCCTGAGGCTCAGCTCCACATCCTACACAAAGACAGAGTGCAGAAGATCTCTAAGTTTTAGCTTCGCTCTGGAAGCTTAGCTTCGCGTTCTATCGCTAAACAGAACGCGAAAAAGCCCTCAAGGGCTAACTTCGCCACAAAGTCACTTATGCCTAAAACTGTTCAAAGGACTTTAAAAGTCCTTTTCCTAACTGTGCTTCTAGGGCTAGCTTCGCGTCCTGTCATTTCACAGAACGTGAACCGCCCTAAGGGTTAGCTTTGCATAGAAGCTGAGAGAAGAAACTCTTGGTTTCTAAATTTCTAGTTGAGAAATTAAGGGAATTAAATCTCCTAAAAATTCAGCAAAGAGAATTAAGAGAGTAGAACTCCTGAGATCATTGGATCACGATGGATCATTTTAGATTCATCATGAAATAGCCAGAAATTAGCTTCGAAAAAAGATAAAAATCTCTAAATAAAAGGAAAAAAATCCCTACCTGCTATGGGGTGTTCGATGACCGGAGGAGGAGAAGGACCCTCCGTCGCAGAGGTTGCTGCCTCTTTGCCTGCTCGTCTTTTGGGAGCCATGGAAGAACTGAAAGTTCTGAAAATCTCAATGAAGGAGAAGGAGGAGAAAGAGATTATTTTCTCTGAAAATTTAAAGAGAAGTTAATTCTCTTTTTCAACCCAATCGGGCTTTTATAGGCTTAAAATTGCCTAACTTTGCCTCCTCAAAAGGAACGCAGGTGGTCGTTTCAAATTAATTTGAAACGGCGCCTAAGCGCTTTCTTGAGAAGCCTTGCTTCAGCCCCGCCAAGGGCTAACTCCGCTGTGAGGTCAGCGTTGACCTCACGCGATGCTTGAGTAACTTCGCTGAAAGATGAGCATTAGCTCCGCTAAGAGCTCATCTCTAACTTCGTGAAAATTTCGTGCTAGCTCCGCTGGAAGCTCGTTCCTAACTTAGTTGAAAATCTGTCTTCAGCTTTGCTGGAAGTTTAGCTCCGCTAAGGGCTTTTCTTTGCTCCTAAGGAAAAGACTTATCTAAGCTAATCCATTCCAAGTGTTTTCGAAACGCAAAGGGAAAAGGAGGGGAATAAAGTAGATAAGCAATATATTATATATATAAATATTTTTATTGATTCAAAAGGGAAGATACATTGCTACTATATCAAGATTGTCTTTCATACAACAAAATCATTGCTCCAAAGGCAAACAAATTATCCTATCTACTTTCAGGGTGATGAACCATCCCAAGTGGACACGAAAGGTCTTCCTCCTGCACAAGGCCGTAATCCTTCACTTAATGACAGATTTTGCCATCAAGAAGCTTGATCTTCTTTGATGAAAATTGGCAAGAGATTGGGAGCTGGATCTTCTTTGAAAATTGGCAAGAGATTGGTTGCCATCAAGGAGCTAGATTGTCTTTGATCAAAATTGGCAAAGGAAGGCTCTGAGACCTTACAAGGACGTCCACTTTCCCGAAGTGGATCATCTCGGATAAACGACTACCAGCCCCTTCCCGAAGTGGATCATCTGGGATAAGCAACTGCTAACCTATTCTTGGAATGCGCATCAGCTGCTCCAATATGTTCCTCCTGCTTATGATCAAAGCTTGAACGTGAAAATCAAGGGGCAAGTTTTTAGTCTCTTTTATCAAGACGAAAGAACGGTGAGCACAGTTCGCTGTAATACAAACAGGAAATAAGTTAACATTAAATCAAAAAAGGGGGATGGAATGCTAAGTCAAAATTCGTTGGGCGAAGCAATTCAGATCCAACCTAGTTGTGCCTTAAAGATGGATTTTAGCTAAGCAGAGGATAGCCTCGCTTGCACAGTAGTGATAGACTAGCTCAGGATAAGCCAAGTCTTAGCCCCGCCTAAGGCAGTTAGGCTAGAGAAGCCTCAAAAAAGGACCAAGTCCTAGCCTTGCCTATATGGCTAGGACAGACTGGCCCAAAGAGACGCAGTCTTGACCCCACCTATATGGCAAGACTGGCTCAACCTTGAAGAGGACAAGTCCTAAGCCTTGCATGTATGGCAAATTTAACAGGCAGATTTAACAGATCAAGCAGGAACTCTGTATGGAAAGATCTTTCACCTGATCAAGCGAGAATGCTAGCAGTTGGCCCAAAGGTAACAATCACCCGTTTTAGTGTGTTTTGATGATTACAAAACATATATAGTTATTTGTACTAATCATGTTTGTTATTTTAGTGTGTTTCAGGGTTCTAATGTTTCATGGAGTGTTCTTCCCTAAAGGAAGATTGTTTTGGCTCAAGTCAGTTCAATTTGGGTTCAAGATACAAGATTTTCAAGATCACATATGAAGCCCACTTGAAGACTTTGTAGTCATCTAGAATCTATGTAAGAATTAGTTTGTTAAAGTTTGAGGTAGTGGTAAATTGGCTCTAGAACACACACACTTTTCCAAAATACAGTTTTTAGTTTTGATGTTTGTTTTAAGTTCATGCTTTGATTTCTATACATGATTCAAATCCTCACAAATTTTATATCTTGTTTATATCATGTATATCTATCTTTACAGCATGATACTTAGCCATATTTCCTACAAAAATTATTTTCAAAATTCTCCCAAGTCCAAAATTCCTTCTCTGAATTTTGTTTCAGGCCTGGCGGTCGATCAGACCGGTCGACCGGACTTATTCCAGGCCAGGACAGTCGGCCGGGTCCTGTGTCCAGGATGTGCACGGTTGTGCACGTCTGTCGGTTGACCGATCGGTCGACCGACCGAAAACAGTGTGCTCTCTGTTTTTTTGTCGGTCGACCGACCGGTCGACCGCCCTTACAAAACTGTGTTTTTCCTCTTGAGGCCGGTCGACCGATGCCAACGGCTATATGCCAGTAGGGCTACCGGTCGACCGGGCCGGTCGACCGGCAAGCCTGCCAGCTGCCAACG
Organism: Agave tequilana; assembly: GCA_038442645.1. NCBI lineage: Eukaryota > Viridiplantae > Streptophyta > Magnoliopsida > Asparagales > Asparagaceae > Agave > Agave tequilana. Next base: position 106,113 of record JAVJIF010013184.1, read on the forward strand.
GCTCTTTCCTCTTTGGTGAAAATCTGAATTCTGATTTTCACCCTGTTTTGTGGCAGATTTTTTCTGAGCTTTGGGGATTATTTTCTGATCAAATAAACTTAATTTTAATGTGTTTTAATCCCCTCCTCTCCCTATAAATAGAGGAGAATGGTCTCTTGCAAAAATACCTAGAAAATTACCTAGTTTTCAAGTTTTCAAAAGAAAGAAAAGTTTCAAAAGCTCTCTATTTTCTAGATCATTCTTTGCTTTGATTTTTCAGTTGTGTTTGCAAGCTATTTTCATTTACAACTGAGTTTACTTTTCTCACCACACTTCTAGAGCCCAAAATTCCCTCCTCATTCTATAAGGAAGTTGTAAAGAGAAGTGTGTAAAAGTTTGTGATCTTTGTTGTGATCACTTGGCTATTTGTTCCTTCTTCTTGTTCTTGTTGAGATACCTCTTCGGTAGAGGGTTGTATTGGTGGAGTTCGATGCTCCGGTCTTCGGTAGACCTTGTAAAGTTCTCGGTGGATAGTGGAAACCCTTCACGGCGGTGAAGGCGGAGAGTAAAGCGGTGGCCCGAACCTCGAAACAAATACTTTGTGTTTGCGATTGCTTTTTGTTCTTACTCTCTATTGCTCTTTATTGCCATTGCTCTAAATTGCTCTTTATTTCAAGTTTGTGATATTGCATCTATTTCTTGTGATACATCTTGTGTGCACTTCACCATTGCATATTATTCATCCCTAGATATATTGTCGATCAATTATCATTCAACAAGGTTACATTGTGCACCTCTAACTCATATCCAGAGGAATCACGAGGAAGGAGTTCAGAACCCTTCACCGGGTATACGACTCCTAGTCTTGTTTTGAGAGATCGTTGCATCATTCATCCATTCTTGTCTGAAAAAGATTGTTAGATTAGCATTTACATCTATTCACCCCCCTCTAGGTGTTTTTCACTAGCTTCACCGAGAAGCTAAAAAATAGGGCTGAAACCCTTTTTTGAAAGTCAGCCAAATGCAGAGACCAAGGAAAGTCAATCCCTAAAGTAGCTGGTAAAGCTAAGAAAATTAAGGGAGATAAACTCCCTAGGGTCACTAGTTTATTGGTAAAGTCTCTGGATAATCAAAACTCACCAGCTCTTGGCCGGATAATGACCAGAGTGGGCGTCCCCACTACTTCAGAGACCTCAGTCTCCTTTCCTAGGTAATGAAGAGATGTCATGAACAAACTTTTCAGAAAAAGAAAAGTATGTTTCTTTGAGAAGGACTACAAGTGTCCTATATATAGGCCTCATGGCCTAACCACGCCGCTGCCACTTCAAGCCTAGGAGTGTGGGTGAAGTTAAAGCATTTAAATGCTTAGCCTCGAGAAAGGGAATACTTTCCCATCGTGAATACACACAAAGTTAATTGAACTTCAGAAAAGGGAATAATCTCCCTCGTTAAATGCAAGTGTAACCCCCTGATCCCTGGTGTACGTATCACCGTATCAGTACCCGATACAGCCAGTATTAGTACCCGATACAGCGTACAAAGTTGATTTAATCATCCTGGTAATCAGATTGAACCGATTTCAGTTTCAAAAATCATTTTTGAATATTTTAGATTTTTCAAGATTTTCTGGAAATTTTCTGAATCATTTTGGAAAATCTCCGTAGTTAGTGTCGACCGATACCGATAATCGGATTTACGATTTTTATTTCACAAATGGAGTAGAATTTTGAGAATTTGCTTTCATCATGTGTCTTAGAATCATATGCTCTACGCTAGGGTATTTTTGGAGATTTTTCTGAATTTATCAAAAATCCGGCCAAACCGGTGTGGCCAAGTACCAGCGAAATCTTCCAGGATTTTTAATTTGTAAACCAGATAGAATTTCTTCAAACCGTTTTCATATTACATCTCAGGATAATATTCTCTATTTTTTATAATTTTTTGGTACCGTTCGGAGCTGGTCGAATATTGGGCCAATATAATAATAATATGATATTATTTTTAATCTTTCTTTTTCTTTTCTTTTCTTCTCCCTTCTTCCTGAAGCCTCCTCCACCGCCTTACCCATCTCCACCGCCATCTCTCTCTCCTTCTTCTATTTAAACACCCACTCTCTCCCTTTCCCTTAACAATTTCTCTCTCTCTCTCTCTAATTAAGATCCCTAATCAACTCTCTCTCTCCCCCCAAACTCTCTCCTTCTCTCTGTGCGACCCAAAATAAGGGGGGAGGCCCGACCCTTGCCGGCGCCGCCGGCCGCGCCCCCCAGCCCAGGCGCCCTCTCCTTCTTCCTCCTCCTCTTCTTCTTCTTCTTCTTTTCTTTCCTTTTCTTTTCTCTGTTTCTTTCTCTCCATCTCTCTGTTTCTCTTTCCCTTACCCTCTCTCACTCTCTCTCTCTCTGCCGAAGCCTGAGCCGCCGCCGGTGGCCGGGACTGCCGCCGGCAGGCCGGCCCGCGCAGAAACACAATAGCAGCAAGCTGCTGTTGCTGCTGTTGTTTCCTTTGATTGGGGTTTGGGTAGAACCTAAACCCATTAACCCACTATTAGGTTAAGTTTTTAACCCATAAACCCAATAACCCGTTACCCATTTAACTTAAGTATTGGGTATAGGTTGTGGATCTAAACCCGACCCGTTAACAGCCCGAACCCGCATCCACAACCCAATAAAGGTAACATTACAGAAAATCCCCTGCTACATATCTTTATTTGCATTTAAAATATGTTTATTACTTATTTAACCCATTTTTATTACTTTTAGTATTCGGGCGATATCTGGAGCATCCGGACTCCGATTTGGACGATTATGGATCCGTTGCGATCGTGGGAAAGAGAGCTACCATCCCATGGCTAGTAATAAAATGGGTTAAATAAGTAATAAACATATTTTAAATGCAAATAAAGATATGTAGCAGGGGGTTTTCTGTAATGTTACCTTTATTGGGTTGTGGATGCGGGTTCGGGCTGTTAACGGGTCGGGTTTAGATCCATAACCCATACCTAATACTTAAGTTAAATGGGTAACGGGTTATTGGGTTTATGGGTTTAAAACTTAACCCAATAGTGGGTTAATGGGTTTGGGTTCTACCCAAACCCAATCAAAGGAAACAACAGCAGCGGCAGCTGCTTGCTGCTGCTATGCTTCTGCGCGGGCCGGCCGGCCAGCTCAGCTGGCCGGCGGCGGTCCCGGCCGCCGGCGGCGGCTCAGGCTTCGGCCTAGAGAGAGTGAGAGAGAGAGGGTGAGGGAAAGAGAAATAGAGAGATGGAGAGAAAGAAATAGAGAAAAGAAAAGGAAAGAAAGAAAAGAAGAAGAAGAAGAGGAAGAAGGAGAGAGCGCCTGGGGTGGGGGCGCGGCCGGCGGCGGCGCCTGAGGTGGCCGGCGGAGCGAGCAAGGGTCGGGCCTCCCCCTTATTTTGGGACGCACAGAGAGAGGGAGAGAGTTTGGGGGGAGAGAGAGTTGATTAGGGATCTTAATTAGAGAGAGAGTGAGAGAAATAGAGAGAAAGAAATTGTTAAGGGAAAGGGAGAGAGAGGGTGTTTAAACAGAAGAAGGAGAGAGAGATGGCGGTGGAGGTGGGTAAGGCGGTGGAGGAGGCTTCGGGAAGAAGGGAGAAGAAAAGAAAAGAAAAAGAAAGATTAAAAAATAATATTTTATTATTATTATATTGGCCCAATATTCGACCAGCTCCGAACGGTGCCCAAAAATTATAAAAAATAGAGAATATTATCTTGAGACGTAATATGAAAACGGTTTAAAGAAATTCTATCTGGTTTGCAAATTAAAAATCCTGGAAAATTTCGCTGGTACTTGGCGACACCGGTTTGGCCGGATTTTTGATAAATTCAGAAAATCTCCAAAAATACCTTAGCGTAGAGCATATGATTTTAAGACACGTGGTGAAAGCGGATTCTCAAAATTCTACTTTGTTTGTGAAATAAAAATTGTAAATCAGATTATCGGTATCAGTCGACACCGACTACGGATTTTCCAAAATGATCCAGAAAATTTCCAGAAAATCCTGAAAAATCTAAAATATTCAAAAATGACTTTTGAAATTGAAATCGGTTCAATCTGACTACCAGGATGATTAAATCAACTTTGTACGCTGTATCGGGTACTGATACTCGCTGTATCGGGTACTGATACGGTGATACGTACACCAGGGATCAGGGGGTAACATGTCTCCCCACCTTACAAAAAATTTCGTCCTCGAAATTTCAATTCAGGTGTGAGCACAATATTTCCAACCCCAAAGCCTAAATGGTACGGGTCCACGACACTTCCGCTGCGCGCTCTGATATTTATAAGGAACTCGGGATGGCGAAGTATTGTAGTGAACTAACACTAATAGATTGGAAGAAATAAGATGCAATGAAAGCGAGAAGGAAATCGGATATTCTGGTTGACAACTGTAATTAAGGAATAAAACAGAGTCAAGGAATGAGTTGTCAATGACATGGTATTCTTGTACTCGTCGCTGGAATCTCAAATTCAGATACAGACAAGTTAATCTGAATATGATTGTACTGTTGGTAAGAGCCCAAGCATTGACCCGGTGGTTACCCACACTAGGTGTGAATCTAGGCTCTGATACCACTATGTAACGCCCCGATCCCAAAGATACGGAGACGTTAGGGCGACGTACATATACGAGGTGAAAACACCCTCACGCGTACATTAAGCCTCAGTACAAGACAGGGCCTCCATATATACAAGAGTTCCAGCAGGAAATAAGTACAAGAATGCCTACAGAAAGAGGTTAGCGATCATAAAAGATAGGAGAACAGGGATAAATAAGATAACAGGAACAAAGCACAAAGATACCTATAAAGGAGCCGATGGTAATGTCTCCTATGTGAATCCAATGAACGATCTAACAAAACGATAACTCTGGTCACCAACCTGGGCACGCAAACCCAGGGTCGTCAGAAAGCGACCTAGTGAGTGGTAAAATTAAGGAGGTAGTATATATACTATAGTAATACAAGCACGATACTAATATATATATCGATGTTGTAATAGTGATACCATATAATAAGCATATAAGAAAATATATCAACATGAAAGCAGTAGAAATATATAAACATGTCATCGTTTAATACCATCACTATCTAGCCGGTTATCATCGGGTCAGGTCTATAGTCGTATCCAGTTTATATAATCAATAATGGTGTCTAGTGGGGACGTGATAGACATGAAGATGTTAGTGGTGACGTGATAGAAGTGAACGTGCAGATGGGCATATGCAATATAACCATAATACGGTGTTGTACATAGACAGTAATGATGTCTGCAAGGTATACAGAAAACAGAATATAGGCAATGCAGAGTATACATATACATGAGTAGTAGGCCACCACCGAATGTGTAACATGTACCAGGTAAAGGAACAAAGTATACATGTAAAATGATAGCGGATAACGATCAGGTACAGTAACAAGTACAACTAAACAATCGACTACATGTATCAGGCAAGACATGTTATTTATCCAATAGTAGAAATCAGTACCGCCTGCCATTTTAATCAATCTCTTCCACTGTCCCATACCACTGGCAGTTCATACTAGAGCCCGCACTCCAGTCGAACCCATCCCGACATGGCCTACGGGTACCATTATCCAAACGAGAGAGTGACCAAATAACAAGTGTTCCCGACATCACTATTGTGTATATTGTTATCTTATGTTAATTGGAAACCCATGGTCGAGGAGCTCTTATCGGGTGGGTGTATCCCGTGCATACCCGGGACAACGGCCTTAAACAGACCCCTGGCTGCTGAGACCAGGGCCAGCCCGCTAAGGCTGTAACATGTAACGGGAATCTCAATGAGCTAAAACATAACGGGAAACGGGAGCTCATGAGTAACAGACGGTAGCCAGCACTACCCCGTCCCCTGCAGTGGGACAAACAATGGATCCAGACATCCACCCGACAAGATCTAGTCAACCGTCAAGTCTCCCCCATACCCAACTTCTCTTTATTATATTTCATTATACAGTATCTCAGGAACAAGTACAGAACATGATACATGTAATACGATAACATGACATGAGCTCTGTTGATAGCATGAAACACGATAACAGGAAACGGGAAACAATAGATGTGGGATTCAACATATCGCATATCAACAGCTCATGTATCCAGTAACGGGAATAACAATATCAGTAACAGGAAGCAATCATATAACAGGAATACGGGAATAACATGGCACAATAGAACAGGGATCCATATGACAAGAATAGAGAAACCATACATGCATGTGTAACAGTGATATGTAAACATGACATAACTGTGTACCGAACATCCATGTAATGATAATAACAATAATATGAAATGTGGTCGTACGTGCATTGGTATATCCGTGTACCAGTGGAACATATATGTGTAGCAATATAATCCGTGTAATATCTCCGTGATAGGGCATGTAATAATAGTGATCAGTGTCTCCTATAATACCGTGTCCAGTGACCTTACAGTATCCGTGTCATGATGATACCAGTACATGAAATAACGGGTCCAGCATTCCTATCTAGTGATATTGTATCGAGTACCGTTGATCAGTATACATGTGACGGTAGTTATCTAACTGTGATAAACTACATGAAATAATAGTGTCCAGGAATATGGTGAACTAGTGGCCCGAGTGTCAGTGGCTGTGCAGGTATGATGACCGTGTCCGAGTTGTCTCTACTAGTATTTATTGGTACTATAATTACCTCCTTATCTTTCTTTTAAATCAGGAAATACCTAACAATATTCTAGGTCATTCCTATTACAATGACTGTCTGACCATGACCAGTGAATAATTAATGGTTACCGTATTTTATCCATAATCAAGATATTCTGTTTTCTGTATACCTTGCAGACATCATTACTGTCTATGTACAACACCGTATTATGGTTATATTGCATATGCCCATCTGCACGTTCACTTCTATCACGTCACCACTAACATCTTCATGTCTATCACGTCCCCACTAGACACCATTATTGATTATATAAACTGGATACGACTATAGACCTGCCCGATGATAACCGGTTAGATAGTGATGGTATTAAACGATGACATGTTTATATATTTCTACTGCTTTCATGTTGATATATTTTCTTATATGCTTATTATATGGTATCACTAGTACAACATCGATATATATATTAGTATCATGCTTGTATTACTATAGTATATATTACTGCCTCCTTCATTTTCCCACTCACTAGGTCGCTTTCTGATGACCCTGGGTTTACGTGCCCAGGTTGGAGACCAGAGTTATCGTTTTGTCAGATCGTTCATTGGATTCACATAGGAGACTTTACCATCGGCTCCTTATAGGTATCTTTGTGCTTTGTTCCTGTTATCTTATTTAACCCTGTTCTCCTATCTTTTATGATCGCTAACCTCTTTCTGCAGGTATTCTTGTACTTATTTCCTGCTGGAACTCTTGTATATATGGAGGCCCTGTCCTGTACTGAGGCTTAACGTACGCGTGAGGGTGTTTTCACCTCGCGTATGTACGTCGCCATAACGTCTCTGTATCTTTAGGATCGGGGCGTTACAGCAAGAGAGGTTATTCTAACCTCGAAAAGGGGAGCAATCCCTCTCGTAACTCATAAAAAGCAGTTAGCCTCGGGAAAGGAACGTCGTTCCAACCTCGATTTGAAATGAAGCTACTCCGGGAGGCCCAAACATGAAGCTACCCAGAAGCGAAGCCACTTCAGGAAGCGCAAAGCTGAAGCTATCCAGAAGTGCGAGGCTACACGGAAGCAAATTGACTATCCCTCGGGAACCTATTCTAGCCCGAAAGTAGGGCTAACGGCGAAGTTGAACTCAACCACTAGGGTGATGTTCACATTCACACCCCATCAGTCAAAATAGTTCAAAGTATTTCAAAATCTGAACCATTCCATTGTAGATTCACGAAAACTTTGAAGGGGGTCTTGTTGATACTCGAAAGAGAGAACTCCCGTATTCATCTTTAGCTGGTCTGAACAACGTCTAACTTATTGACATCTATAAAAGATAAGTCGAAGATAAGCTGATGACCAGAGACAAGGCAACGATATGGACATTATTAATCTAGTAAAGCAGATAGTAAGTCAAAGTTGCCTTTGAAGAAGACCTGAGCAGGCCTAGAGATACTAAGTTAGCTTGATATTTAGTCTCACATGAACCCAAGAGATGAGCAATCTTGCACAACTTCGCGGGAATTCCATCATAGCTCTGTCATGGGCTGACTTATAGCTTCGCCCTAGAGTTCTCCATAACTCCGCAGAAAGCTAGCTAACAGCTTCGCTAGACGCTCTGTGGAGTCACACACGAAAGAGGCCGACTTGTAGCTTCATTACAAGCTTACTCCTTGCTTTGCCAGAAGCTTCCCTCAGCCCCGCTACGAGCTTATGGGATTGGCCCCGCTACAGGTCTTTTGTGGTCACCTTTGACCAACTAAATCTCCAGATGAGATCGTTTTGATTGAAATCGAATTTTGCAGTTGCTTGGCATGATCTTTTGACTCTCCCAATCAGGTGAGAAGATCGGGGGAGATCTCTCAATTAACTAGAGAGGACTAAGAAGTATCCTTTATTTAGCGGAGCGGATCAAGGGATTAGCGCTACATGCTATTCCTAGCTTCGCAGAAGGTGTTTCTAGCCTCGCGGCGAGACTACTTTCCAGATGCAAAACAAATTGACTCAATCTGTTTTCAGATTTTTAGGGCGGTTATATCCCTACTTTTCTCCTATAAATAGCCCACCAGGAGGCACACATGGAGGAGAGGAGAGACAGGCAAGGCGAGAGAGGAGATCGGCCCGAGAAGTGGAATTCCTAGCAAAAGGACTCTACCGATCCTCTCTTCTCTGATTCCCTGAACAAGCAAGCGAGAAGGGAGTCTTATTAAAAGGCAGTCCGATCGTTTGACCGGTCGCATCGTCAAAGGGATAAAGTGATCGCGCGCTGATCAGATTCCTACCAGCACATTTTCCCAAAAAACTTAGAGGAGATCTACTAGTGAATTTCTTTGTGTAAATAAATACTTGTAATTTCACTCCTCGAACACTTTTTTTGTAAGTTTTCCCTTACCTAAATCAATGGAAAACAATTAGCGAATCGGTTGATTCTGAAGCAGCATCTCTTTCTTCTCCACATGCATGAAGGTACATCTATCAAGTCTCATATTGCAGCATTCTCCTCTATTATTAATGATCTAGATAAGATAAATGTTACGATAGAAGATGAGGAACAAGCACTTCTATTCGTGTATTCTTTACCTTCTTCATATAAGAGCTTTAGGGAAACTATTATCTATGGAGGCAAGTCAACAATTAAGGTCAAGGAGGTCAAGGAGCATCTTCTCAATAAGGACAAAACTGACATCCAGTTGATGGGTGAGTCTCATCATGATGATTCCGAGCAAGTTCATTATTCAAGGGAGAAGAGTAATAATGAAAGTTCCCCAAATAACTTAAAATACTAGAATTTGACGTGCAACTATTGTTACAAGAAGGGGCACATTAGATCTGAGTGTTGGTTTGAAAGAAGAAATAACCAGATGCTAATATAACTGAACTAGTTGAAAGAGAAGAAGATTAGTGCGATGTTCTCTCAGTTACAGACAGA
>JAVJIF010013185.1:0-57422 GCA_038442645.1 Agave tequilana
GTCGACCGACGTGCACAAAGTGCACAAGTTGGATCTCGATCGATCGAACGGTCGACCAACTGAAAGTACCCAACTCTCTGTTGGGTACCTAGTCGACCGACCGTCGACCGGTAGAAGGGGTCGGTCGACCGCCCGATCGACCGACAAGCGGGTGCGGGCTGCGAGTGCAGGTTTAGAAACCTGTTTGTATTTAAAGGCTGTATTATTTTTCTTAGGGTTTAGTACCTGAGAAAAAGAATTCTAGAGCTCTCTTGAGATCAAAGAGGCTGCTAACAATTGTAATCATCTTCCTAATAATTAATCTCTCTTTTGATTGCCCCGAGGACGTAAGCATTGAGGCCGAACCTCGTTAAATTATTTGTTTGCACGTGTGCTTTCTCCTGGTATTTTGTTTGTGCTGTTTGGGATTGTTCTTCGTGCTTGGGAGATTCAGGGGATCCTCATCAGTTTGTTGTCGTAGCGCAACAAGTGGTATCAGAGCATCCAGGTTTCGCTCGGGATTTCTGAAGATTCGGAGGGCTCGAGATCTGATTCGGTGGGGATCATGTGTCGATCTCAGATCAGAGGTATTGGTGTTCGTGGGATCGTGTGTTGATCTTAGGAGGATGCAAGGAAGGCTCGTGGAATCTGTGGTGAGTAGATCCGGTGAGAAACTCAATTTAGGGTTTCAGGGAAAAGGTAAAAATCCAATTTTTATCTGAGTAGTGATCTATTTCTAGTTGGTTGTTCTTCCGCATAGATAGAGGATCAAGTAATCTCAATGGCAGAAGAATTGCTTCGGTTAAGACCATGAATCCTCACCCGAGGATTGATGTTGTCAAGTTCAACGGTACAAATAACTTCGGGATGTGGAGATGTGAGGTTACGGATGCCCTGAATGCATCGAACCTCGAAGATACACTCCTATTGGAAAAGAAGAGGAGCACGACCACTGATGAAGAGTGGGCAAAGATGAACAGGTCGGCGTGTGGGTTGATTCGTTCATGTTTGACGCAAGACATAAAATATCTTACGCAACATGAGACGTCGGCGAAGCATCTGTGAGAAACCCTTGAGAAGAAATACCTGACGAAGAGTGTTGAGTCAAGGTTGCAGCTTAAGAGTAAGCTGTACAGATTTCCGATGAAGAAGGGGAGCACAGTGAATGAGCACATCAACCGATACACGAAGCTTCTTACAGACTTGGTGAACGTGGATGTCATTGTAGAAGAGGAGGACAAGGCGATCATCTTCCTGAACTCACTCCCGGAGGAAGAGTATGAGACATTCACACTGACCTTTATCAATGGTAGGCAGACGTTGGACTACCATGAGGTGTCGTCTGCACTGATAAGTTATGAGACGAGGAAGAAGGAGAGACATCCTTCTCAGTCAAGCTCATCGGCGGAGGCACTGGAAGTAAGAGGCAGGGGTTCATCGAGGAAGGGCAAGGAGGTTAGAGGAAGATCAAAGTCCAGGCTAGGGTTCAGGGATCTCAAAGGAATCAGTGTGCTTTCTGCAGAGAGATTGGGCACTGGAAGGTGGACTGTCCGAAGTTCAAGGGAAAGAAGAAAGAATCAAAGTCTGAGGCAAATCTCGCAAAGGTGGTTAACACTCCTAGCAGTAAATCACAGGCAGATGGATCAGACTCAGATTCGTCGGTGTTCTCTTTTTCAGTTACAACTCCCATCATAGGCTACTCAGGTGAAAACGAGAGTGGATCTTGGATACAGATGCAACATATCATGTATGCCCTAATCGGGACTGGTTTACCAGTTTTGAGAAGCTGGAGGGGTGTTCAGTCGTCATGGGCGATGATCATCCGTGCATCATGGAGGGTGTTGGTACTATTCCAATCAGAATGTTTGATGGGATGGTGAGGGAGCTGAAAGAAGTGAGGTACGTACCTCAGTTGAAGAGGAACCTGATTTCCATAAGAGCTTTGGAGTCATTGGGCCTTGGGGTGTCTATTAGGAAGGAGTATTTAGAATGACAAAAGGTTCGATGGTGGTGTTGAAGGCCGATCGCCGAACAACCTATACTACTTGAAGGGTAGTACGGTGACAGGGTAAGTGGCGGCTTCTACCAGTCCAAAGAAAGATTCAACCCGGCTGTGGCACATGAGGCTGGGACATGCAGGAGAGAAGTCAATGCAAGCTCTTGCAAGGCAAGGGTTGCTGAAGGGTGCCGAAACCTGCAAGATGGAATTCTGTGAGCATTGTATCATCGGCAAGAAGATCAAGGTGAAGTTTGGCACAGCTTCACACTGCACGGAGGGTATTCTTGACTATGTTCACACGGATGTTTGGGGACCTACCAAGACTGCATCTATTGGAGGTAACCATTATTTTGTGTCGTTCATTGACGATTTTTCTAGGCGTTGTTTGGGTGTACACCATGCTACACAAAGGAGAAATCCTAAAACTATTCGTGAAGTGGAAGGCTAATCTGGAGAGAAGCACGGGAAGGAAGATCAAGGTCCTCCGTTCTGACAATGGAGGAGAGTACAAATCGGATCCTTTCCTACAGCTATGCCTTGATTAGGGCATATTGAGACACTTCACGGTGCGAGAGACTCCGCAACAAAATGGGGTGGCTGAGAGGATGAACCGGACTTTACTAGAGAAGGTCCGGTGTATGTTATTCAATGCAGGACTGTCAAGAAGTTTTGGCTGAAACTTTGGCATATGCATGCAACCTTGTGAATAGGTTGCCGTCGTCTGCGATAGGGGGAAGACTCCTCTTGAAGCTGGTCAAGAAAAGCTGCTGGTGACTATGATTTGCTGCGGATCTTCGGATGTCCAGCCTACTACCATGTCAAAAATGACAAGTTAGACCCAAGGGCAAAGAAGGGGGTGTTCGTTGGCTTCAAGCGAGGAACCAGGGGTTTAAGATTTGGGACCCAACGGACAACAAGTTCATATTCAGTAGGGATGTCACGTTCGATGAGGCTTCTTTGATGAAGCATATGATCTCTCAGCAGGTGGAGACCAGCAGGACCAAGGAGCTATTGCAGCAGGTGGAGATTGATGCAGATCCACCATCTCTAGAGAATCAGCATCAGTTCAGATCATTCCTGAGGTGACACAGGGCAGCGATCAGACAGTGGAAGAAGGTGCTGAAGATGAGGAACAGGGTCAAGAACAGGTCATGGGTACTGTTCCCGATCCAACTGCAGTTGAAAGACCAAAGAGGAACACTAGGAGACCACTGATATGGTCGTCGCGTATGCACTTCCAGTCGTTGAGGAGGCTATTCCATCTACCTTCAGAGAAGCTGAGATCAGTTCGGAAGCGAGAATGTGGAAAGCGACCATGAATGAAGAGATGCAATCTCTCTACAAGAACGCCACATAGGAACTCACTAAGTTACCCAAAGGAAAAAGGTCATAGGGTGCAAGTGGGTATATGCTAAGAAGCAAGGATCTCTCCAAGAAGATGCAGTGCGCTACAAGGCTCGGTTGGTGGCTAAAGGCTACGCTCAGAGGGAAGGAATTGACTACAACGAGGTATTCTCTCCTGTGGTTAAACATTCATCAATTCGTATTCTTTTGGCCTTGGTTGCGCAGAATAAGTTGGACCTTGACCAACTCAATGTGAAGACCGCCTTTCTCCATGGCGATTTAGAGGAGGAGATCTATATGACACAGCCTACAGGTTACAAGACTGCAGGGAAGGAAGAGTTAGTATGCAAGCTAAAAAGTCGCTGTACTGATTGAAGCAGTCTCTTAGACAGTGGTACAAGCGATTTGATAGCTTCATCAGAAAGAAGAAGTACACACATAGCCACTATGACCCATGTGTGTACTACAACAAGTTACCATCAGGTGAATATATCTATCTACTTCTTTATATAGATGATATGTTGATTGCTTCGAGGTCGAGATCTGCTATTGATGCTTTGAAGAAGAATCTATCGTCAGAGTTTGAGATGAAGGACCTGGGCGAAGCTAGGAAGGTTTTGAGCATGGAGATCACTAGAGACCGGAGAATTGGCAGGGTGAGTTTGACTCAGAAGAGCTATTTGGAGAAGGTACTACAGAGGTTCAATATCAGTAAGGATACAAAGTCTGTAAGTATACCTATGGCTCCTCACTTCAAATTGTCTGCAAAGATGTCTCCGAAGAGTGTTCAAGAGCGTGAGTATATGTCTCACATTCCATATGCCAGTGTAGTGGGTAGCTTGATGTACGCTATGGTGTGTACGAGACCAGATCTATCACAGGCCGTCTCCATGGTGAGCAGATATATGCATGATCCGGGAGGGGTCATTGGGAAGCTGTAAAATAAATTTTGAGGTACATCAAAGGAACAATTGATGTAGGCCTAGTGTTTGAGAAGGACTCCACGGGAAAGTAAGAGTGCATAGGGTATGTTGATTCAGACTATGCAGGTGACCTTGACAAGCGCCGTCGACAACGGGATATGTCTTCACATTCTCTCAGGCACGGTGAGTTGGCGCTCCACACTGCAGTCTACCGTCGCTTTATCAACCACAGAGGCTGAGTATATGGCTATGACAGAGGCCATGAAGGAGGCGATCTGGCTTCAAGGGTTGCTAGATGACTTAGGCGTGGAACAGGATTTGCTGAAGATTAACTGTGACAGCATGAGCACCATCTACTTGGCTAGGAACCAGGTCTATCATGCAAGGACGAAGCATATTGACGTCAGGTATCACTTCGTTTCGGAGATTCTAGAAGAAGGTGACATCGAACTGTTGAAGATTCACACTTCGGAGAATCCAGCCGACATGCTTACTAAGGTGGTGTCAGGAGTGAAGTTTGCACATTGCAAAGCTTTACTCCATGTCCTTCAGGTAGCTTGAGCTTGCTGAAGCTCATTTGGATGAACTACGGACGGCTTGATCCCTTGGGCAGGGTACGTAGGCAACCACATTGGTGCAGCCGCTCTCGAGTTGATGGACAGTTCGGCTCAGATTTGGGAATCTTCACCGAGGTGGAGAATTGTTAGAAAGAGAGAATATTGCTGAGGAAATTGACATGGATTGCCGAGGGGTCGTCGAGGCGATCGCCAAGGAAGTCGACGACGAAAAGGCGAAGGAAACGACAGCAGAAAATAGCAGCAGCAGCAGGAAACAGGTTGGCCGGTCAACCGGCCCGGTCGACCGCCCGCAGGATCAGGAGTTCGGTCGACCGGCCCGGTCGACCGACATGCACAAAGTGCACAAGTTGGATCTCGTCGACCGGACGGTCGACCGACTGAAAGTACCCAACTCTCTGTTGGGCACCCAGTCGACCGACCGGTCGACCGATTGAAAGTACCCAACTCTCTGTTGGGCACCCAGTCGACCGACCGGTCGACCGACAAGCGGGTGCGGGCTGCGAGTGCAGGTTTAGAAACCTGTTTGTATTTAAAGGCTGTATTATTTTTCCTAGGGTTTAGTACATGAGAGAAAAAGAATTCTAGAGCTCTCTTGAGATCAAAGAGGCTGCTAGCAATTATAATGAATCTTCCTAGTAATTAATCTCTCATTGTCCCGAGGACGTAGGCATTGAGGCCGAACCTCGTTAAATTGTTTGTTTGCACGTGTGCTTTCTCCTGATATTTTGTTTGTATTGTTTGGGATTGTTCTTTGTACTTAGGAGATTCAGGGATCCTCATCTGGTTGTTGTCGTAGACGCAACAATTGTTTAGTACGATACAAGTACATTTTTGCAATTTAGGGCCATATTACTTTAAACTCTTGAATTTTACTGCATTTGACAGATATACTCGATAAGGCCAGATAATTTTACTCCCCGCGTGTTGGAGAATAAAGAGGACTACATTCAGGTGGAATATGAGAGTCCTACAATGGGGGTAATTTTCTTGTTACCTTCAAGTAGAAATAATTCAGACCGCCATTGATGAACTGAAAAATGCACATTCTGCTTATAGTTTGTGGATGACGTAGAGTTTTGGTTCCCACTGGTAAGGAATCCTCGTTCAGTATCGATCAGCATCTCGCTTGGGGAACTTTGATTTCGATATCAACAGACCGAGGATTAAGTAAAGAGAGAGAACAGGAGAACAAGGTTTTCTTTTTAGTAATTCTAGTAATTCTTCTGAGTTCTTCATTGCAGTCTCTGCAGTTAGCCCTAGAGAAAATGGGTTGGGCTTCTGAGAGCAGCTTCTGAGATTTGTATATACAACAATTGATTAGATTTGGAGGATGGAGAATGCTCCTGTGAGGAGGGGTAGCTCTTGGATGAATTTTTCAGTTTTGATTTCACAATCAGTTGTTTCGAACTTGCAGTTTGTCAAGGAGGGGTGGCCAAGATAATGATAATTTTTACAAAATTGCAAGGGCTCACAGAATTGTCCTCTCCTTTCCTCTCTCGTATAGATATACCATTTTTACTGACATTTTGTGGACTTCCAAATTATGTTGTCCGTTTAAAAATAAAAAATAAAAAAAACAAATTTTCACTCAAGATTGCTTGGGTGAAAATACAGTATGCAGGTTATTTTATTTTATTTTTTTAATATTTTTTTAACTTTATTGATGGAGGAGCGCAATCTGACAGCAACTGCTCGCTGATTCCCAAAACTGAACATGATGGTCTGGCCCAACCCTTTTCAAAAGGCAGAACCAGTTCCCGCTCATGTCACCAGTTCAAAAAAAAGGCACCCTTTTTGACCAAATCAAAAGCATCCCCATTTCTCTTCAATCTTCATCACTTCAATTTCAAAAAATTCAAATCATCCCTCCTCTTCGTCTCTCTTCCTCTAGGTTTCACTCACAGTCAATCACCATGGATACCCATCCCACCCCTTTCCCAGGTTCCTTCTCTCTCTCTCTCAACTTTTATTCCAATAAAATCATTGTATCAAAAAATTAACTCAGTATAAATTACAAACTATGATCCTGTATGTTGCAGGCAAACGCCGGCCTGCGGCTGCGAAGCCCGCGACAAAAGTCAGAGATCGCAACGCCAAGCCTTCGACTCAACATGCACCACCCGCTAGGTAAAACTGATCCAAAATCTCCGATTTCTTTTTTAATCTTTTATACTATAATCAATTTCTTGATGATTAATTTCAGGCCGAAGCGTGCTTTTGGCGTTGCACGAAGCACCAACATTCCCATTGAGAGGCCGGTCACGAACCGTTGCCAGCAAAACCCAGCAAGCCATGGAAGCCTTCAGGAAATGGCACCCAGAAACCGAGCAATGACATTTCTGGGAATGGTTCTGGTAAAGCTAAGGCTGGTAACAGGAGAACCCAGCAGGTCTCGTTTCAAGAACCGGCGAAAGCAGCAGCAGCAGAAACAGGGGGTGCTGTTGGCATTGAGAGGAGTTTTCAAGATGAAGGACTGCGTACCCCCGTGTCATCTTTAAGCAAGGGTAATGCAGCGGTAGGAACCCGTATCAGACTGCGGAGAATTGCAGCAAGTGCAGGTTCGATAAGCTTGAGACATCGACATACTGGCTTGCTCAGATCATGGTTGCGGAATCAGCAGCGAAGCATTTTGTTTCGGCTGATTTCTTTCGTCTTGCTTTGGAGTGCCAAGCTCAGGTTAATAGTGTTAATTTGTGCAATCTTTTATTGAAAAAAAATTCTGAATTTAGTTTAAGATTGAGCTTAGAACTACCCATTCTAAGTTTAGTTACATATATATGAAGACTTCGATTTGCTTAGTGATTGTGCTGTTCTAATCAATCAAAATCGGTCAAATGTTGCTCGTATTGAAATTACTCAAGATTGTCACAGTAAATTGTGCTCTACATATTTGCTATTTCAGTGTCTGTTTACTTTCTGCAGCAATTCCATTACAATTTTCTTGATTGTCTCCGTATATTTTACATGTCAGCCGTTTCGCAATCTTCAAAGTGAGCTCAAGCATTATGTAGCACGGCACAAATCTATTTCGTCTGAAATTTTGTGGAGTGACCTCTGCAAGCTTTATGGATTATCAGATGGCAATCCACTGCAGATCCTAGTGATCTCGACAAACTTGATGCTGTTCTCGTTGAATCAGAGGACTTCAAACTCAACACACAAGTTGAAGTCAACTGTGAGACACTTAAAGATGAATGTTTCGAGTTTGATATCAATGCCAATATTCCACTAGATATGTCAGAGAATTCTACCACTGAGCTTATTGACACTGATCTCACTGTAACAAATGATGATGTTACTACAGAAGAATTTGTAGATGTAAAGGCAATGCCGAGCACAACAAAAGACTCCCCTTTCAAGATTGAGAATGACAGATTGAAATCTCGTGTGAGCAATGTTTCAGGAAAGAAATCGTCCATGAGAGATTGAATTCTCGGTCCTTAAATCATTCATCGTCTGGTAGCAGGGCACAGAGGTCAGGTGGTTCATCTGGCAAGGTTCAGGAGGACCAGGCCTCAAGGTCTCTGCAGGGAAGCCAGAAGGAGAATTGCAGCCGGATCAAAACATAGCCAAAGCAGTCAGATTCTGATGAACCAAGGCAAAGAAGACGAGAAGGGCATTAGCCCGAGTTTGAGTAAGTAGATCAAGATTGAACCTTTATGCAGGATTAGCACCATTCCATACTCTTTATCTTCTAATTCTATGTTTCGTATTAGGCGAAGGTGTTAGCATTGAAGGCATTATGGAAGGTGCGACTGCAACTAAAGACCAGGTATGAAACTATAATTTGTGATGTTAGATGTCATATTCTTTTCTTGTAATCAAATATGGTGTTAGATGTCATATTCTGTTATTTCATTCTGGCCATCACTTAATAAATTGACAGGACTTGACATTGTTCAAGGCAAATGTTCTGAAGTCTTCCATTACTCTCATCTTCAATATTCAGTATGCAGGCTTCTCTCAATCTTGTACATATGTCCCTTTCTTGAGTCTCTCTACTCCTTGTGGTTTATACCCTCTGATTCCTCTTCCTTTGCTAGCTCATTTATTCTCAATTTTATTCCACCTGCGTCTTTAATAACTCTACTTTTCTTTGTCATCCTTGTTGAAAGAATTGTTGAGGCATGTTTTCCATAAGTATCAAAATTTTCTTTCAAATATCTACAGCCATGTTTACGTCTGTAGTATTTATTATAGAATGTTCTGTTACTTGATGAAAATCTCCCCACCACCACCCGCACAAAAAAAAAAAAAAAAAAAAAGATAAAACGAGTATGAAATTAATGTTCACATTAAGGTCACCGTCACCATATAGCATGAAAGCATTGTATTTATGTATAGCGTGGAGATTTTCCGCTGTGACTACGTTCGATCCACATCACAAGTGAGAGTGTGTTTAAGGTGTAAATGCAAAATAACAAACACTAATAAATGGAGACACGATATTCTTACGTGGAAATCCAAATCAGGAAACCAAGGGGGAGGAGGAAATTCACTATAATTCGCTGGTTTACATGATGTCTTTATTGTTTCCTCCAACTGGATGTAGGTTTGCTTGTGACAAGACTCACCCATCCAAGTGACATTGTGCTTGAGAAGGTGCTTGTACAACGGTGAGAAACCTACAATCTTCTGACGAATGCAAGTGCAGATACGTCCCCATTGCAGTTGGGGACTTTGCTGAGTGGGTTTTGGAAGAAGCTGATGTATGACTTGAGGTTATTGTTCTGCATCATGTTGACAGAGAGAAAATGATGTTATTCCTCTTGGCCTCCTTGTGGGAGGCGTACTGAGTGCGAGACATTTTGATTATCTCCTCGAAATTATGGAGAGAGCGATGAGTCAAACGGTAGAACCATTCGATGTCACACCTTTCTGACTTTGCTGTGTGAACTTTAGAAGAAGCTGATGTATAATTTGAGGTTATCGCTCTGCATCATCTTGACAGAGAGAAAATAGTAGTTGTTCCTCTTGGCCTCCAGGTGGGAGGCGTACTGAGTGAGAAACATTTTGGTGATCTCCTCGAAATTATGGAGAAAGCGATGAGTTAGATATTAGAACCATCCGATGTCACACCTTTCAGACTAGAGGGAAAGGTGATACACAAGAGCGGTCATTACAGGAATAGACCACCATATTGTCTCGGAAATGTTTGATGATATCATATAATTTTAGAGGATGTTTTCTATAAATATCAAATTTCTCTTTCTGGACTCAAATATCTACAGCCATGTTTCTTTACGTCTGTACTGCTTATCATACAATGTTTTGTTAATGAAAATCAAACACACACACACACATACAAAAAAAAAAGAGAAAGAAAGAAAACCCAGAAAAAAAGATAAAAAAAGTATGAAATTAATGTTCAGATTAGCTCACCATATAGCATGAAAGCATCGTATTTATGTGTATAACTACAACCTGTTACCTTTTGACAAAAAAACGCATTGGTTTCAGAAAGGGGTATCTATTACTAGTATAATGTGGATGAATACTTGTCATTTTCGGTGTTGTTGCATCTTGCGCAGTGTGTCGAACTTCAAATCGCATGTATCATGTCCCATAAAATAACTCCATCAATCTATAAGCTTTGCTCCAATATTGGCAAGAAGATGTTCTTATTGAGACTTGAAGTCAGGCTATTTTGTCATCATCCAAAATTCAAGCATTTTGTTCGTGTTGATGCATAAATACTAATATGAAGTAGTGCATAAATGACCGTCAGCAGTGACATACTCATGAAGATATATCTGCATGCCTTGTATCAGATTGAGATGCATGAGAAAAAGGACGTGTGTTCTAAAACCCTAGCCCTAATATCAAGCCTTCTCTGGGCTGGCTTCCCTTGGGTAGCCCTTGTAGTCCATTGCTAACAGTCCTATGTACACTAGTGTTAATGACATATCAAGCTTCTTCCCATCCTTTTGTATATAACCCTCATTCATGTTTCAGAGCTCAGCGTTAAGGACCACCCCAATTCAGATATGTAAATATAAATACTAATAGTTTTCTTAATATAGTGTTTCGACACATATTCTTCGCATATAAAAATAATCCTTATTGTTGTTCTGTTATATTAATATCCGTTTAACTGTTATCTTTCTGAGGAAAAAAATTGTAACCAAACTCATTTTACAGGATCAAGAAGTTGAAGGACTCCCAGAACCCCCACCTACATCTGATTGCCTGTAACATTTGTATGTTTCTAGAGTTTGAGGTGTGGATTGTGAACCATTTACTTTGAAGGGGTGTTGACCTTACTTGGCTTGGTTT
Source organism: Agave tequilana (assembly GCA_038442645.1). Classification (NCBI taxonomy): domain Eukaryota; kingdom Viridiplantae; phylum Streptophyta; class Magnoliopsida; order Asparagales; family Asparagaceae; genus Agave; species Agave tequilana. Next base: position 11,100 of record JAVJIF010013185.1, read on the forward strand.
TGTATCTAATCTTGGTATTTGGCATTAAAACTGTTAGCAGTTTGGTCACAGTAAGTGGCATATTCTGTTATATTTACTCCAGGTTTTGTAAGGGATTCAATGATTTCTCTTCATTGTCTTTAACTGGAAGGATAAAAAAAGTCTTCTTAAATTATGTTCCTTAAATTATAAGTTATTTCTTCTCTCTTTTTTGTTTCCTTGTAGTTGTATCTCCCACTCAAGTAGTGGAGCATAGTTAAAAGATGAAGTTATTATAAACTGTTCTTTGAAGCTTAAGTTCTGAAACATGATTAAGCTCTTAATGGCAATAAAGTTAAGGTTGTATTTAACATAAAGATACGGTTTTGTCTTCTGAGGATGATTGTTAACAAAGTGGGGATAAAATAATTGCATTTCTAATCACATTTTGTAACATCTCTAATCGATACTTAATCTGGAACCTTGCAAGGATCTATGAAATTTCAAATTGTCTGCTTTTGTAGTTGCCAATTTGAAAGAATGTTAGTGGCTAGTGTTAAAAGTAGCGGGCAAAGGCATCTGAAACATTATCAAGAATAAGTGCAATGGATAGCTACTTTTAACTAATCCTGTGTGTAGAGATATCAAGAATTGTTCTGAGAGTGACGATATTCTGATTAGACTCCAAGAAGTAATGGCAATATAATGCATATATTCCTTCAGGAATCAGGGAGTGGCTTGTATGCAGCCCATTGATTGAAAAACAAATTGTGCCAAATAAAGATAGTGCTTTGCTAGCAAACTTTTTTGATGATTTGAAGGATATTGTAGCCAAAGCAGTGTGAACGTTATCTAAAACAGGTCAGCATGAACAAGACAATGGCCGAAAATTTTGATCCATAATAAACAAAGTTTGATCATAAGTTTAATCAAGGAACATGAACCAAAAAAAAAATATGACACGAGGAACTTTTAAGTCTTTAAATTATGTCGATGGCTTTATGATAAGAATTTTCCTTTATGATATTGAACGATTCTTTGATGCATGTTATATGCAAGTCCTTGATGATCATTTCTTTTCCCCTCGAAGTATGAAGAACAATCATAATGAGGAAGTTTAGCAACAGTATTTGTAGCTTCCATAGGATCTATTATAATTTATATAGATATCACTATTTAGGAATCAATCCATTAGGAATAAGCCTGCATATTTATTTCACATGGTCAGTGTCATTTCAAGAAGTTTTCTCACTATTTTCTTTTGCTTGTGGCAAGCCTTGAACTTGTGGTCTCTCACAAATCATACACAATATCAACTCTCCTCAAATTTCTCCCCTATAAAAACTGTTGCCATCAATATCAGCTCATTGAGTGCTAAATTAGGGTCTACAACATAGAAGCATCCAACATGACAAATCCTTCTTTCATGTACATTTTGCTTGATGATCCAAAGGACTATGAGTACTTGCACCCCCAGAGATAAAAAGGATCATATGCCGTTCAAAGTTACCCAAAGAAAGCATCTGAACAGCTAAATCGAACCAAAAGCTTAAGCTGTTAGGTAGTGAGAACCGCGTTAGTAATTGATTAAACCCCTCGTGTCGCACTGCACAACACACGCGGCGCCAACTCTTCGACCCGAAGTAAAGACCCTTTCTCTTAACCCAGTAGATCTCTAAGCAGTACAGTAAGCAATCAACCCTTCACAATGAAGAAGACACTTCCTTCTTCTTTTCTTGAAGAAAATGAAGAAGACACCTCAAAAGGATTCACTAGGGTAACAAAAGTGATGATAAATAAAGTTAGTGGCACATACAGTGTGAATCAGTGTTGTCAAGGGCCATGCCGTGTCCATAGACCTTATCCAACAAAAAGCTCACCTCAATTATTTATGCATAAACCAGGGAGTTGTCACAAACAAAGAGCAGCTGCTTGTAAAAGGAGGGAGCATTGATTTAAAAGAAAAGGGTTCACAATACTTAAAAGAGAAATTGAAAACTGAGGAATACTTTGGAAAAGCAAAAGAGCCAACTTGAACGTAGAAAAAAGCGAGGGCCAATCGTTTTCAAAATAATAATCAGTGCATTATTAAAGCAAATCTGGAGTTAAAAAGGAACTATAGAATATAGAGAGAGCTTTTGACATGGAGCACCCTCTACTTTGAAATATGTTTGAATCAACACGTGGATTATGTTACAGAATCAAGAAAAAATCTACCAGTTCTGCCATCCAAAATAGTCGAACACAAGTACACAACGTATTTAGGGAATGCAGCAAAAGTATCTGAGAGAATAACAGTGGAAGAGAATGCTTGAGCCGAAGGTTGCTTTGTCTTTGGGACGAAACTTATGCTTGATATTTACCACAGGTTACAAATCACACACTAACAAGAGGAAGAAAGGAAGAAAGAAAGCCATAGAATTAGTTTGATGCAAAAATGTGTGTGTTTGTGTGTGTATGTTTACAGGACTTGAAAACTTGTCAGGCCTCAGTGGCTATAATTCATTTTAATCTCTCTATGAAACTAAACAAAGAGAGCAGATACAAAAAAGCACTATTCATAAATAAGACAAAGTAAAAGGTTCCATACTTAAAAGACCCTTATAACAAATCCTCCCCCCCCCCCCCCCCCACCCCCAAAAAAAAAAAAAAAAGAAGGAAAAGAAGAAAAATCCTACACAATAAAATTCAAAAAAGCAAACCCAGCACTTAGCCTCATTAGTACAAGAAAGCAAATCAAGCAGCAAAGCAAAGAGAGAAAATTCCCCACGTACACACACCCCAAAGAAGCCACCCAACTCAACATCGAGAGAGAGAGAGAGAGAGAGAGAGAGAGAGAGAGAGAGAGAGAGGGAGAGGGAGGGAGGGAACAAACCAAAAAAAAAAAAACATGTACAGGTTCAGTAACACAGTCATCGGCTACCTGAACCTCCTCACCCTCCTCTCCTCCATCCCCATCATCGGCGGTGCCCTCTGGCTTGCCCACAGCTCCACCACCTGCGAGTCCTCCCTCCAGACCCCACTCCTCATCCTAGGCTTCGTCATCCTCCTAGTCTCCCTCGCAGGCTTTGTTGGTGCTTGCTTCAACGTCACATGTGCCCTCTGGTTCTACCTCTTCGTCATGCTCCTCCTTATCGCCGCCCTGCTCTGCATGACCGTCTTTGGCTTCGCGGTCACCGGGGGCGGAGGAGGGACCCAGGTGCCGGGGAGGGTGTACAAGGAGTACAAGCTGGAGGACTACTCAGGGTGGCTGAGGAGGAGGATCTCTGAGGACAGGTATTGGAGGGCCGCCCGGGCCTGCGTGGTGGGATCCAAGGCCTGTGCGAAGCTGGCCATGTGGACCCCACTGGACTACCTGCAGAGGGACCTCACTCCAATTCAGGTTTGATTCAAAACTCAGCAAGTGATATGCTCTCCTTGTCTGTCTTGCTTTGAAACTAAGCAAGCTGAGGTATGAGCAAAGTTCTAGTCTCAGTGAGACGAGTTAACATATCCTTTGTTGATTTGACTCTAGACTTCATTATAAGAGGTAATAAATTTAGTAAATAAGTGAATGTAATCAATCCCTTCTCAAGTTCAAGCTTGATTGTCTTTCTTGCCAACTTTAGTCTGTTGCAACCTCTTTAGACCCTTCAGGGTGCAGAGAAACCCCATGCAAAACTTGCTAAAGCTTTTTAGTTCTAGTATTTTAAAGCCAGGTGATTGATCAAGCATGAGAAGGTTTATTCGTGGGTTGCTAGTTACCTAGAGATGCATGAGCTTTGCCTCCTCAGGATTTTAAACTAGGCCACAAACTTAAAACAAATTCAGATAGTTATAGCTTTAGAGAAACCCACTACAAAAACAACAGTCTTATCCCAATTCTTTGAAATTGGCTATATGATTAAGTGTGTTAGTTAAATTGACAACTACCGTGTCCCGAACTTAACTCAATCTAAAGAACTAAATCAACTAGTTACTACTGTGGTCGCCTAAGTTTTCCTCACTGCCACACTTAATGGTCTACCTTGTACATGTCCAAACCATCTAAACAAAATCTGTCAATTTCTCCTCAATCCTCAATTGAATTTACCTCTAATATGTTAGGGAATTTCTCATCCTGCCTTTTAGTGTTCTGACACTCACCAAACACAACATTCTCATTCATTGAAATTCATTCAACATTATGGTCCATAAAGCAAGATTGGTTGTCTACTTGTTTGATAAAATTTTCCTTCAAGGTATTTTAGGATCACATAATAACAACTTTAATTCAATAAATAGTATCCTCAAATAAATAGTTGATATCAAATAAATAGTTGATCCTAAGTAGCGAAAATAGTTGTCCTAATTTTTTTTTTTTGTAGCACTACACCACCATTTCTCCTTGCAGCCATCATCAAGTTGTGTCCCATATAGTTTTTGTAATTTTTCGCCCCGCTAATTGTTAGTTTTTCATATTCTGAAGCTTCTCTCTATTATTCTAATTTCAAAGTTATACCTTCTTCAATCTTGTCACTTAATACAATATCATCAATGCACCACGCGCCATGCACCATGGGATTTTAATCCCGTGTATGTCTAGTAAGTCATCTATAAGTAAAACAAAGAGATGTTGATATGAAATCAATCACTAGGGTAAAACCTACATGATGGGGAATGGATCAGTACCTTATAATTAAATCAAGATACTTATCAGTTATATAGTTTGCCCTACTATTCAAAAAAAAACTTTAGTCATTTATCTACGTGTAATTGGGCCCAAATGGTAACCAAGGTTATGAACCAAACTTCAGTATAGTCTCAGTAATTCAAACACCAAACCGCCCTAGCTATAACAAACTTCATGAAAGTTTCCCTCAATACAATCTTGAATAACCACAGCATACTTTCCTCTAATTGATACTTTTGCATTTAGTCACTAACCAGAATATGAACTCTGATTTCTTAAGAATTCCTGAATCAAACTCTCAACTTAGCCTTTGTCATTTTCATTCACTCACGAGTTAAAAAAAGACGCGAGGCTCATGAATATGAACTATAATGACTGATTCCACTCCTCATGCAGTCAGGGTGCTGCAAGCCTCCTACATCATGCACCTACGGCACAGTCATGCCGATGAGCACGACACAGGATGAGGACTGCTATCGGTGGAACAACGATGTAACTATTCTATGCTATGGTTGCGACTCATGCAAGGCTGGAGTTTTGGAGCAGGTGAGGAGGGACTGGCACAAGCTCTCTATTCTCAATGTCATCGTCCTCATCGTCCTCATTGGTATCTATTCCATCGGATGCTGCGCCTTCCGGAATGCACAGCGTTTCGAGTCAGATTACCCTTATGGGCGTAACCACATGTCGAAAGTCAATCCTCGATGGGATTATTTCTGGTACAAATTATACAACTCCATATTCCTCTTATGACATTTACTCCATTTTACTTCATCTTTGGGAACGTAAATATCCTGTTGAGATGGCCTGAGTTACATTTATGGAAATATAAGTGCTAAGCCTATTAAAACTTTCCCGCTACTAATCAGCAAGCTAAGTTGGCCCTAATTGCATGCATGACTGTTAATAAGGAAAGTTAAACTAGGAACAGCCCATGGTGAACAGCTACTCCGCGCGCGCGCGCACGAGGAGGGAGAGGAGGGGGGGGGGGGGGAGAGGGGGGGGGGGGAGAGGGGGGGAGAGAGCACCACCCCCAAGAAAACAAAAATAAATGAATGAATGAAAAAGCACTACACACCCAGAAGGGAAAACCTAAACAACTTACGTGTCTTTTACACTGCTGATCAATTCCTATGTAGCTTAATCTGAATCGAATTTTGTAGGTTTTAAGGCATGGGAAAGAAACTTATAATTTATTTTTTTAAACATTTTATATGGACATATTGTTCTCGGTGATCTATCACTAGTTTTGCATACAAGGAAATTTTTGGTAAATCCAATAATATATAATCTTATTCATATGCATGCTATACACAGTTCAATATGACATCAACTGCTGCAGTGAAAAATTGATCAAGACACCCAGATAGGTATGCATCAGATGCCAATAAAAGATATCACAAGTAATTGAACTAATTGCGCGCATTTCATTGGCCTATTCGTATATATAACCAATCAGATAGAAAAATGATATATCAACTTGTAAAATAAACAAAATGAACATGGAATTTACAAATTATAGGTAGAACACAGTTACAGACAAACGATATGTTACCTATAGCCTATGTAGCACAGAGACTCCTATCATGAAGCCATATTGTGTCGGATACGTGTCCGACACACGTGTCCTGTGTATTTTTAAAAATTTGTCACGTGTCAACATGTCATGTCTTTATTAGTGGTTGTGATCCTGCAACATAGACTATAGCCACCATAAGAGACTGGATGGAAAATTTTCCTTTATTATTATTGTTGTTGTTTTCCCAAAGACTCTTTGTTACATCTGCTTGTGGCTTTTTGGTTTTCTATTACAGGTGGAGGTGGTGGCGCGATAGGAGGGAACAACTGTACTAGCTCCTAATGCCGGCTCATGTTAGGAAAGAACATCAAACTCCGTTGCTACACAGTGCCAGCATCGCTTGTGTTATATTTCCTTGGCATGATTTTGTGTGATAGTAGTAGGATTAGAATTATGCTCCTCTTTAGCAAAGATCTTGGCTTGTAATGATATGAATGAATACATTTTGTTTAAAAGTGGCCAGTTTCACCATATTCATGTCTTATGGCATGAGAACATATGATCTTACTAGCATTTTCAACCACCCAATCCCAGCAAAAGAAAGTGCAGACAGAAATAACAAGGCGTTTGTCGTTCCAGGGGAATAAATTGATTCTCTAATAGATGGGAGAACAAACAGGGGTATGAACTTTTTGATGCTATTCTATCAACTTTTATCAACTAGCAATAAAGATAATATTCTTTCAGTTAAGACCAATGAAAAGCATCAGTCCAATGCTTATCCCTTTGACCAAAGTGAACTGAACATATTTTCTTTTGAACTGTATTCCTCTACATCTACTTAAAAGATTTCACTGAATCAATTATAAATCAAAAGATTATAAGGACTATTTCCCTTGATTTATACGTAAATATGACCATATCATTAGGATCGTGTTATATTAATCACATGGATTAGACTATTGCTGTAACATATACATTATACATTCTGGAAAATTTTAGTTTTTGTATCTGCTCAAATTTGCATTCCAGCAAAGTATGTGCTTAATTATGGTTTATTTACAGTGGTTGTGTACAGATGATATATCTAGATTCCAAACAAGAAAATGCAGAATAAGGATTGTCTCCAATTGTACAACTGCAATACGCAAGTCAAGTGATTCTCTAATGAACGGCAAGATGAAATCTTTTAACTATCAGATAGAAAAATAATGGAAAGCAATTCCACTTCTACAAAAGTGCCAAATGACCAAGATTATGCTTGAATTAACCTCGAAAACAAAATAAGCACAAAGAGAACCCCCTCCTTATTACCTAAAATGGTTAGTGGTTTGATCTGTTCTACATGATATATGAAGCAAAAATCAGAAATGACAGAACCACTTGGCTTACAACAAAATCTTCATTTACGCAGAACAAGAAAAACTGATCCAAAGAGGTTGTCCGAACAGCTCTTAGCGAAGACTCTGCAGGAAACCAATCAAAATAAAAGAATAAGCAGCAGAACCGACTGTAGAAAAACATTTCAGGAATGAGAACTAAATGGTAAGGGGGGAAAGTGTTTGGGGTAGCTAACTAGTAATCTACCTAATAAGAATAACAACTAAGTCACCAGCTTCAGAAGAAACAGCAACGATGATTTAGGAAAATATAAAATAGCTACTTCTACATCTCAACTCATGGTTATTCCACACGTAATCATTTTATAGAAAATTATCATTGAAATTCAGAGTTAAGCAATTTGAATATAGATGTTTGTGTCTTACTCTTCACAATTTTAAGAAAGGCGAAAAAGCATACAATGAAGTTCTTGGTTTTGAAGCAAAGTGGAGCATAAGATTCATGATTTGATTTTAAAAGCATAATATGCAATAGAATATGTAGAGAACAAAATATAATTTAAAATTTTCAAAATAATCCACATGATTAAAAGAAAAGATAAGAGAGATCGGCAGGAATTGTTTGCAAATTGTAGCAATAGCCAGATGTTTTTAGGACCGTGAACTGGCAGGTGCCTTTCTATGCTCAATGAGAAGACTAGGAAATGGAGGAAGTTGTCTATGCTAAATCTTGAGGTGACAGAGTTCACGCTGGCCATATCTGGAAGCAATTTTAAATCACTCAAAAGAAAGAGATTGTTAGCAAACATAAACCCTTAATTATTATTCATCAGAGGCAAAACAAAGGTATATAATACAATAGAGATGGATATGGGATAACGAGTATAAACCCAATAATCACTTATCTAATCTAACAATCTCCCTCAAGCTGGAGCATAGATATCAATCATGCCTAACTTGCTACATAAGGCAGAAAACACATTTGGTGAAGCTACTTTAGTGAGCAGATCCGCCAACTATTTTGATGATGGAGTAAATGGGAGAGAAACCACCTTCATGGTCCACGCATCTCTGACTAAATGACAATCAACCTTTATATGTTTAGTCCTTTCGAGGAACACATGATTTTGTGCGATATAGATAACAGACTGGTTATCAGGCATAGGTCCAAGCTGTCTAAAACCAAGCTTCAACAGGTTCTTTAGCCACATCATCTCACAAGTAGTATGAGTCATGCCTCTATACTCAGTCTCTACACTGGATCTAAAAATATCTTGTATCCCGCTCCTCCATGTCACCATATTTTCTCCAACGAATATACAATAGACAGTAGTGAACTTCCTATCTCCCTTGTCACCAGCATAGCCTGAATCAGAATAACCAAAGATACGAACATGCCCATGCATCTTGTACAGTAAACTTTTTCCAGGAGAGCTTTTGACATAAGCAAGAATTCTCATAGCATCTGTCCAATGAACCTCTCTAGCTGATGCATAAACCTACTAAGTACTCCAACTGCAAAGGTTATGCCAGGCCTAGTAACTGTCAAATATATCAACTTTTCAATCAACCTCCTATATTGACCAGGGTCATCAAGAGGATGACTACTATCACACCATAAATTCACATTGACTTTCATTGGAGTGCTAACAAGTTTGCACCTAAAAAGCCAGTTTCCTTAAGAAGATCAAGTACATACTTCCTCTAAGATAAAAGTAACTCATGCTTTTAATAAGAAACTTCAATCTCAAGAAAATATTTTATTTTTCTCATATCTTTCGTCACAAAATGACGTTTGAGATACTCCTTTGTTTCTGCTAAAGCCACAGAATCACTTTCAGTTAGCAAAATATCATCAACATGCACCGTCAGAATCACTGAACCAGACTTAGTACAACGAACATAAACTGATTGATCTGAATGACAGCAAGCAAATTCAATGCCAGAAATAACCATTCTAAACTTCTCAAATCATGCCCTTAGACTCTGTTTGAATTCATAGATTGCCTTCCTGAATCTGCAAGTAGCATTCTCCCCCGAGCAACATACCCTAGAGGTTATTTCATATAAACTTTCTCCTTTAAATCCCATAGGAAAAAAAAGCATTCTTGACATCCAGTTGGAATAAGGATCACTTCATATTAACAGTAACAGAAAATAGAATCCAAATGGAGTTCAGACAAGCAACAGGAGAGGTCTCTAAATAATCCACATCATATGTCTGTGTATAGCCCTTAGCAACAAGTCTGGCTTTATATCGATCCACATATCCATTCGGACGATACTTCATGGTATAAACCCAGACAACCCACAACATCTGTGGGCGCAGAGACCAACTCCCAAGTTCCTCAAGAAACAAGAACATCATGTTGGCCCAAAGTCCCTTCACCCTAGTTTTGATGATAATGATAATCTCATGAAGTTATTAGTACTAATGATTTTTTTATATAAGTTACAGGTTTATAAAGAATATTTTAGTCATGTGTTTAGTTTCCCCAATAGACTCACAAGTTTTGAAGCTAACTACAAAGTGGTCCAAGAGCTCAAGCATCAAGTTCACACAACACTCAAAATTGGAGTCAAGCTAAAGAGATCAAGAAAGTTACAAGATTCACACACACACGAGATTTATTGTATTTTGTTTCTAAATTCTTGAAAATAATTTTGATAGTTTAAATCATTTTTCATACGGTATTTTTGTTCGTGATTTTTGAAAAGTATATTTTTGAAAAAGAATTTCTATGTTTACAAAAACAAGTTCTATACTTGACTCTTTGTGTTGATCTAGAATCACACATATTTGAGCTTCAAATATATACATGAGCTTAGTTTTGTATAGAGATTTAAAAGTGTTTTAGTAAAAAATCTAAAAGTATTTCAAAATATTTTCAAGTATGAGTTTTGGCCCATTGTCGGTCGACCGTCCATGTATGTTGGTCGACCGAGCGGTCGACCGGTTTTGCACAGACATGCACAAATATAACTTGTGCACGTCGGTCGACCGTGTGTAAGGGCTAAGTTCTCTGGTTATTAACATCGGCCGACTGACCGGTCATCCGAGACACCAGAGTTCTCTGTTGGATTCAGTCGACTGCCCGGTCAAACGCTATCCCCAACAGTCAGAAATTCGACCGGCATCAATCGACCGATAGGCTTGTTAAAGCCTGATTAACCCCAAACGACTATATTTGTAATATGTCTTTTTGGGTTAATCAATAACAGCTATTTTGGATTTCTCTCTTCTATTTTGACCCTCTATAACTAGGGTTACTGCAAAAAAAATCTAAGACAATTAATTAAGTATTTTGTTCAAGATTTTCAAGAGTTTTAATAAATATTTTCAAAAGAAATCACTTTGACCCAAAATTTCAAATACAAGTTTTCAAGCTTTGAGTCTTCAATCCAAATACTTCAAAGCTTCACGCACATTCAATCTCCGAGCTTCAAATTCCCTACATTGGTTATAGGATTGTGTTGTGAGCTATTTGGTGATCTAGGAGAGATCATTTCCCTTCTTATATTCAAGTGTTGCAAACGAGCTTGTGGGTTCGTGATTGCACGTGTTGTGACACAGAGTGAGAGGACTTCAGGGTCCGGTTGTTCTTGCGCGAACATGTAGAGTTGGTGATCTCGCGGAATCAAAAAAATAGTGAAAATCCTTCATTACAGTGAAGGAGGGGACGTAGAGCAGTGGCTCAAACCTTGAAACATATTCTTGCGTTTGTGATTGCCTTCTCTTTCTTTCTCTACTCAACTCACTTCTTCTATATCTTGCATGATATATTGTGTCATCATATCTTGCTACATATATCTTGTGCTTCATTGTTTTAATTGTGTGGATTGTTTCTTTACTATTTGTATGCTAGATAGCATTAGTTGTTTTTAATTCCGCATTATTTGCCATAAATTTTTAGCCATCACCTATTCACCCCCTCTAGGTGATTTCAATTGGTATAAGAGTCAAGTACTCTAGATTTTTGGTTTAACCACCTTAAAGTGATCCTTCTTTTGCTACATTATCTGTTGCATATTATATATTTGCTTGCATTCATGGCATCACACTTTTCTAACATCAAGTCCCCACTCAAATTTAATGGTTTGAATTTTTCCATTTGGAAAGTAAAGATGACCTTATTTCTAAAGTCTTTAGGATTTAGACTTGCAAAGGCCGTCATTAAGAAGTTTGTATAACCTCACGGTGATAAGGATACATGGTCCGAAGCCATCGCTACGGAATATGAGGCCAATGCTAAGGCACAATATGCACTAACACAAGCATTGAATGATGATGATTTTCTCGTATTATAAATTATATCCGCATTTGAGATATGAAATGACTTGATCATAACTCATGAGGGTACCTCACAAGTCAAGATGTCTAAAATAGATTTGCTTCGTTCTCAATATGAGAACTTTATATGCTTGAGAATGAACAATAAATGAAATGCTTACTCGCTTTACTAAAATCACTAATGGATTGTCTTCCTTAGGTGATGAGATCGATAACGACCAAAAAGTGAGGAAAGTAATTAAAGCTCTTCTCAAAGCTTGAGAGGTAAGGCAACGGCTCTCAAGGAGCTAAACGATCGGGAGGAGATAGACTTCTCTGGATTCATTGGGAATCTCAAAACACATAAGATGTAGATGAAGGTTCGTGAAGGTAGAGAACCTTCAAAGAAAAAGTTCATTGCCTTCAAGGCCACTCCATCTCTTACGGAAGAAGAAGAATCGACAGGTGAATGTGAGGAAGAAGACTTTTCCATGCTTAATAGGAAAGTTGGCAAGATGTTCTATAAGAAAGGAAGGACAAGCAACTTCCGGAGAACAAGACCACCAATGAAGAATGAAAAAAGAAAGAAGATGGGTCCGTATTTTTATTGCAAGAAGACGGGGCATTTGAAAACCGATTGTTCGTCTCTCCAAGTGACCACATCTATAGGAGTGCTTAAGAAGAAGGCCATGGTGACCACTTGGGATGACTCAGAGACCGAATCCGATGAGGAGATTGATACTGCCAATGTTTGCTTCATGGTCAATGGGAATGACCCCACCAAGGTATCTCTAGAAACTTCCCTTGATGATAATGAACTTACTACTGATGAGCTTGGTAGATTTTTCGAAGAATTGCAAGAACGCTATAAGCTTTCAAAAAAACAAGAAACAGAGAAAAAGTGATTTTTTTTTAAAAACAAGCTTGATATTGTTTTTAAAGAAAAAGAAGAATTATCTATTTGTTTTGAAAAGACTAAAAATGATTTTGATTCTCAAATATGTGTTTGCAAGGGCAAAAGCCCTAAAATAGTTTTTGATCAAAATGAATTTGAGTCTTTGTAAAATAGTTTTGAATGTTAATTTTAAAAAATGTGCTTTTGATATGAAGATAATTGACTCCATATTTCCCACGGGCAAAACCAAAGGAAACACATTCAACGAGCACACACCAAACATGTACTAACCCGCAAGAACCCAAGAAGATATTAGTACCAAAGAACACACCGAATTTATTTGATGTAGATGTGTCCTCCTCCAAGACTTAGGGGAAAATAGTGCCTTGGTGGTGAATGCCTTTGGAGCTTGAAGGACCAACCAATTTGATGCATCGCTATCAAGGAAGCAAGGTGGAAGAACACCACATTTTTATAAATGGAGATTGCTTGCTTAAATTGTATGGGTAACATCTCCAATTTTTTTAACCTTAAATTGCTTGCATATTCATGTTAGCTAGTCTAGACTCTATTACATGTTATCCATGCTTAGATATGATGAGTTGATTGACTTCTTACATGTATGTGTAGTTGTTTGGATTCATACAATTTTGTTGATTTAAATTGTCCGTATAATAGTATGTTTCAACTTCATTTGATATATTTTCATGATTGTTTACAAAGAATGCGTACGTGATGATAACATAGACTTTGTTTGTATCCCCCATGCTTTATGACTATGAGTAATTAGTTATCATATATCCATGTATTTTAATAAACATATACAAGTATTTTTGAAAATTTTCTAAGATAATACTTACTTCATTTATTAAGCATAAAAATAAAAAAATAATTGTGCACCTCAACTCTTAGTCTAAAGAACGATGAGAAGTTCAAAGCCCGTCAAGGGTATACGGCTTCATTTCTTAATTATTAAAGGCTTAATTTATGGTTTAAATATATGTATGATCTTTATGAGTGTTTTTAAATCATTTTTGAACAAGTTATTGGTGCAAATATTTCTTATGCATTTTTGTTGGACTAAATAATCTTTCAAAATATTTTTATCTATTATGTAGGATTTTACAAGTTTATTTCAATAAAATAATCAAGTTTTAAAATTTCAAATTTTCAAAGTTTCTGATTTTGGGACAGTCCAGGTCGACCACCCGGTCGAACGAGAGTACCAAGAGAGGCTTGACCTCTTATCCCAATCGACCGCCTGGTCGACTGAGTAAGTTTATCAGGACTTCCTGATTTTTTCGATCGACCGACTAAGGATGCACTAAGTTTGCAGTGCTCTCGGGTTTTGTCAGCCGACCGCACGACCAACCGCAATAAACTACAGAACTGTAGTACACTGGGGTCGGTCGACTGCTCGATCGACCGATATTCGATTTTAATGCTTTTAAAGTCAATTTCAAAACCCTAGACTCTATTTTTCTCTCTTCTTCCCTCTTCTCTGCCGACTTCAAACCCTAACTCATCCACCTCTCTCTCAAATTCTTCCATCCCACTTCAAATCCCTTCAAGATTTTTTTCAATTGGACTCGGGTTCAACGTTTGGAGTTGATTTGTGAAAGAAATCGATACTTTAAGGTATATTTCTTAAATCACTCTTTCAATTTTCACTGCTTTTACTTCAAATTTTCAGTTTATTTTCATCTTATACCATGTCTGGAAAAAGATCAAGGCATAACAAGCCTGAGAAATCTAAGAAAATTGATTCTAAACCCAAATCCTCTTCTCATGGACCTTTTGTTTCTGAGAATGCTAAATTTAAGCATTCTATCCTTTGTAAGAAGCAGATAATTTCAGGGAGATCTGTGTCGCTCGCTGACTTTGAGCACCTCAATCTTGTTCAAATCCTTAGAGCCAATTCTTTAGAACACCTTGTCACTATTAAAGAGCAAGTTTATCCTGAACTCGTCTATATGTTCTATTCTAATCTATCCTTTCGAGAAAATATCATTCACTCTTGTGTCAAAATTTTTGATATTGACATCTCTCTTGAAGGATTTGCTCGAATTTTTCATTTTTCTCGCGAGCGTGCAGACATTTTTAACCTTGATTTCGATGTCATCAAGTTTTCCGACCGTGAGACTGCTCTCACCGCCTCCCGATTATTGCACAATGATGATAATCCAAGCTTAGTGAAGAATGAGGAGGTGAAGTATTATACTCTCACCGTCCAAGTTCTAGCTAAGGTTGTATTTTTCAATCTACTTCCTAAATCAGGTGAGTACAACCATGTTCGGGGTAGGGCACTACTTCTTATCTATTGCCTTCTGAAAGATATTAGAGTTAATATCTCGAAGCTCCTCATTAGCTTCATGTTATCTGAGCACCTTATGATTACTAGTAGAAATTTTCCCTATGGGATGACTGTTACTCATCTTCTTAGATATTTCATGATTAACATCTCCGGCGAGACTTTCTATCCTCCTATTGATATCGATCGTACTTTTTTAAAGAGAATGCAATCCGGCACTCGCGCTCAAGCTCAGCCCCTCCTACTCAGCTTCCACCTCAGTTTGCTTCTGGTTCCTCTTCATCTGCTGCAGGTTCCCACTCTACCCTGATGAACCAGATGACTGCCTTGTCCGTGAGTCACTCAGAGGACACGGCTAAGATTTTGGCTAACCAGGATGAGTATAAGAATACTCTAGCTTATGTTTGTTCTTCACAGAGATATTATCAAGCTTGTATGAATTATTCTTTTGCTCAGGGTGTGTGACCTCAGCCCATGCCTACTAGTTACACTCGTCCTCTCCCTGCCGAGGGTCCTCCCCTCGAGCCCTGGGTTGTTCCCACGTAGCCTGTTGGCGTGCACTGTCCGGTTGTTGATGAGCCTGACGCTCCACTTTACACCGCCGATGAGGATTTCATTGGAGATGAGTTGCATGTTCATTGTTTCTCACCTTTTTGATGTTGACAAAAAGGGGGAGAAGAAGCTGGGGAGATCTGGAGATTTCTAGGGAGTTACTTTATGTTTTCAGTATTTTGTTTAACTTTAAAGCAAGTTAAAAGAGCACAGGGGAGACCGAAGAAAACATGGATGGAGGTAATATGACAAGATATAAAGACTAAAGGTCTTAGTGAAGGCATATTGCTCGATAGAAATGAGTAGAGAAAGCTGATCCATGTGCCCGATCCGGTGTAATTCTCTTTTGGTTCATGTAGCCTACCCCCAAATACTTGGGACAAATGGCTTAGTTATTGTTGTTGTTGTTTGAGTAACTTTGGCTTTGTATTAAACTCGAATATTACTTTGAATTTGTGTAAAACTTTGGGTTGTGATGGATTGTAATATTGGTACTATGTGGCTATGTGACCTTGGTATGGTTATGATATGATTTTTGTGATATGACTTGTGGCTTTAATGATATTTTGCACTTTGTTATATCTCCATATATGTTAGTCACTTGTTCTAGTTTTGTTGTTAATCTATTGATACTTGAGATTGTTTGGTTTCAATGGTTGGTTTGTATCTTTATATCTGGTTTCTACTATGATCATCCATTGCATCTTTATTTGGAGGGATGGAGGTTTGGATGGTTGAAGGAAACCATTTGTGCATACTAATTTGTATCTTTATATTCTTGCATGCATGAATGTTATGCATAGAGCTAGCATGATAACAATCTTATAGATATGTGTTACTTGTTGCATTAAGCTTAAATGACATATTTGATATATGTATGTGTTTAGGGGGAGCTTCACTAGAAGCATCTTCCACGTTTATTTAAAATAGCTCCATGAGTTTTCTCATAATCAAAAGAGAGATTGTTAGCCCAAAGGCTCTTCACCCTAATTTTGATTAATAATAATCTCATGAAATTATTAGTACTAATGATTTTTGTTTATATAAATTATAAGTTTATAAAGAGTATTTAAGTCATGTGTTTAGCTTCTCTCTAAAGACTCACAAGTTTTGAAGCTAACTACAAAGTGACCCAAGAGCTCAAGCATCAAGTTCACACATAGCACTCAAGATTGGAGTCAAGCTAAAGAGATCAAGAAAGTTACAAGATTGAAGCAATCGAAAAGAATTTCTTTATTTAACAATATAAGATTTAGATTTGTCAAAACCAATTTTAAAGGTTTGACTTGCTCAAAAGATTTATTGTATTTTGTTTCTAAATTCTTGAAAAGAACTTTGATAGTTTAAATCGTTTTTCATACGGTATTTTGATTCATGATTTTTGAAAAGTATATTTTTGAAAAAGAATTTCTATGTTTACAAAAACAAGTTCTATACTTGACTCTTTGTATTGATCTAGGATCACACATATTTGAGCTTAAAATATATACATGAGCTTAGTTTTGTATAGAGATTTCAATATGTTTTAGTGAAAAATCAAAAAGTATTTCAAAACATTTTAAGGTATGAGTTTTGACCAATTGTCGGTCGACCGTCCAGTCGACTGACATGCAAAGCTGATTGCTCCATCGGTCAACCGATTTTGCACGGACGTGCACGTCAATCGACCGTCTGATCGTTCGTGTGTAAGGCCTATATTCTCTGTTTGTTAACATCAACCGACCGGCCAGTCTACCGACTCAGAGTTCTCTGTTGGATTCGGTCGACCGCCCAATCGACCGCTATCCCCAACGGTCAGAAATTTGACTGTTGGCGGTCGACCGGACGATCGACCTATAGGCTTGTTAAAGCATGATTAACTCCAAATGGCTATATTTTTAATTTGTCTTTTCTGGGTTAATCAATAACAGTTATTTTGGATTTCTCTCTTTTATTTTGACCCTCTATAAATAAGGGTACTATAGAAAAACCCTAAGACAATTAATTAAGTATTTTGTTTAAGATTTTCAAGAGTTTTAGTAAAGATTTTCAAAAGAAATCACTTTGAGCCAAAATTCCAAATACAAGTTTTCAAGCTTTGAGTTTTCACTCCAAATACTTCAAAGCTTCACTCACATTCAATCTCTGAGCTTCAAATTTCCTACATTGGTTATAGGATTGTGTTGTGAGCTATTTGGTGATCTAGGAGAGATCACTCCACTTCTTTTATTCAAGTGTTGTAGAGGTTGCGGCCTCAAACGAGCTTGCGGGTTCGTGATTATAGGTGTTGCAGCACCGAGTGAGAAGACTTGAGGGTCTGGTTGTTCTTGCAAGAACGTGTAGAGTTGGTGATCTTGCGGGATCAAAGAATAATGAAAATCCTTCATTACGGTGAAGGCGGGGAAGTAGAGCAGTGGCTCGAACCTCGAAATATATTTTGCATTTGTGATTGCCTTCTCTTTCTCTACTCAACTCACTCCTATATCTTGCATGCTATATTGTGTTATCATCTCTTGCTAGATATATCTTGCGCTTCACTGTTTTAATTGTGTGGATTGTTTCCTTGCTCTTTGTATTGCTAAATAGCATTAGTTGTTTTTTAATTCCGCATTATTTGTCATAGATTTTTAGCCATCACCTATTTACCTCCATCTACGGTGATTTCACATCCATCACCTCATCCATAACCTGCTTCCGTACAGGTACCAATATAGCCTCCTCATATGACCTGGGTATACATACAGAAAACAAAGACAGGGCAAACTGACAAAAAAGAGATTAAGACGATTATAGAAAACGAAGTGAAAAATAGGATGATCAGTACAAGACTGTTTAACTTTCGGAGGGCGACAGGAATATCAAGATCAGGGGGAGGTGCTGGTGGTTGAGAAAGTGAACCTTCAACTGGAGAGTAGTCGTCCGGAATTGATTCAGAGGTAAGAACTTTTGACCGGTGAGTGTAGTGGTATCTGAAATCTCGAAGAGGCATGAAATCTCAAAGAGGCATTAGTGCAGGTGCCTCTGTAGTGTTTGCCGGTGACACTGGCGAAGAAACATCAAAAGCAAGCGCAGACAATGGAACAGACAGTTGAAGAAGAATAGACTCCGATACAGTAACTGGACCTTGTGGAAAGAAGTATGGAACGGATTCCAAGAACGTGACATCTGCAGACACAAAATACTTCATGTTGAAAGGACTGTAACACCAGTATCCTTCTTGAATTCTAGAAAACCCAACAAAGACATATTTGATAGACCGGGGAGACAGTTTATCCAACCCTGGAGACAAGTCTTGAACAAAACAGGTACAACCAAAAACACGAGAAGTAATGAAAAAGACACTTTTGTGAGAATAAAGACAAGAAAATAGAACTTGACGATGAAGAACAGAAGAAGGCATCCTACTAATCAAATGGCAACCACTTAACACAGTATCAGGCCACAGATACTTTGAAACATGCATATGTATCATCATGGTTCTAGCAACATCTATGGGGCTGTTTGGTTGCAAGGAAGTGGGCGGAAGTAAGGAAATAGGGAAGTATAAGTGCTCACTTCCCTATCTATCCAAACACCGGAAAAGGAAAATAAGAAAACCACTTTTCCTTTTATCTTTTCTCTTTTACACAACTATTTCCTCACTTCCAGAGTGCTACAGTTAATTTTGTGGTCATTTAATCTCATTTGTAATAAATTGTAGCACAAAACAGTTAATTTTTTTATCATGTAAATCTCACTTGCATTCTAATTACAGTTTATTTTTTATTTTTCTTAATTAATTTTTATTTTAATATTATTTTACGGTCAACTTTGTAGTCAACTTTTTCACTTTCACTTTCACATTGCCATCCAAACACCAGAAAAGACAAAATATTTTCCAAACCACACTTCTCAACAACATCCAAACACCGGAAAACTTACTAACAAATTCCCAAGTTCCAAAGGAATTACTACTTCCTCAATTCCTCACTTCCTCACTTCCACCCTTAACCAAACAGGCCCTATGATGTGTCTATGTTTGCATTTAGCAACACCATTCTGTTGTGACGCGTGAAAACAAGAAATTTGATGAATAATCGCATTCTTAGAATAAAAAAGAGACATTATTTTTCACATATTCGAAGGCATTATCAGTACGAAGCACATGAATAGATGTAAAAAAACTGATTTTTGATTTCATTAAAGAAAAATTTAATGACACCAGAAATTTCAGACCTCTCTTTTAACAAATAAAGCCAAGTCATGCAAGAGAAGTCAACAACAAAAATAAGAAAATATCTAGAGCCTTTAACCGAAGGCACACGACTAGGACCCCAACATCATTATGAATTAACTCAAATGCAGAACTACTGCGATTATTGACTCGACTCGAAAAAGAGACATGATGTTTGCCAAACTCACGAGATGCACAACCTAAGGTAGAAACAGAAGACTCAACAAGAACAACCGACCGAAGCTTTTGTAACGACGGATAACCCAGACGCCAGTGCCACATTAGAGTAAAATCAGGTTGACCCACTACCAAGCCAGTAGGGAATATATTGTCGTTCAAATAGTGCATGCCTTCTCTCTCACGACCCGAACCAATCCTTCTCCTAGTTGTCGGGTTGTGAAAGACACGGTAAGAAGGAAAAAAGGTTACGCTATAGTTATTTTGTTTAATAAACTGATTGATAGATAACAAACTGACCGAAAATTTTAGAACATATAACACATTTGTTAGATTCAAAGATGAAGTAGCCTGAACTACCCTATCACCAAGTACAAGAGATTGTGTACCATCAATAATGTTAACAGAAAGAAATTTATTGAAAAGATATAAAGAGATAAATTTATCTTTAATACATGTCATGTGAGATGAGGCTCTTGCATCTATTATCCAAGGTCTGTGAGGAGAAACAATGTAAGCATCCATGCCTGAAGAGGATGTATGAGTTGATAAATGACCAGTCTGAGAGAACTCCAATTGACGCAGTCTGTCATACTCATCTTGTGATATTTGAACGATAGGGGCACCAGAAGGACCACAGTAAAAGGCTGAGGGAACATAAGCAGTACCACAAGATAGCCAGGACACAGGAGCAAGAAGGGACAAAAAACTTGAAGCATTCCACATCGCAGCCAGTCACAGATAAAGACCAGAAACAATCAGTAGTAGAAAATCAACCAATAAATCAGGGTACAGTTGGTTACCAGATAGAGACATAGACAGCCAGATCATGCAGACAGAGAAGAGCTGGGGCCAAAAAGAACAGACACAGGAGCACATCAAGGCCTTTGTGAGCTCTGTTTCATCAATCTTAGAATTATAGGCTCTGCATATGGGTTGCGGGGCCTCCAGCAGCCTCAACAACACACCAAGCAAGAAACAGCCACAGGATGGGTCGCCGAGGGTTGTGGGGGTGTGCAGGAGGGGTTGCTGAGGGCTGTCGAGGAACGACGGCTTCAGAAATCCACGGTGGCAGCAGGCGAGGACCCTCGAGAGCTTAGGAAACCTCGGTGTGGCCCTGTGTGGCCTCAGGTGCCCACGGCGAGAGTAGAAGTGCTTGACGGAGGCTCTGGAGGCGTCGTCGAGTGCAGGCGCAGGAAGGGGAAGCCTCGCAAGGTGAAGACGAGGTGAGGCGAGGCTGTTAGAGATGTTGGAAGCGAAGAAGAAAGAAAGAAGAGGAAGGCTAGGGTTAGGGTTAAGATCGCTCAAACATAAACCTTTAATTATTATTCATCAGAGGCAAAACAAAGGTATATAACACAATAGAAGAATATGGGGTAACGGGTAGAAACCCAATAATCCAATAACCACTTATCTAATCTTACAGAGATGATAAGGCGAAAAACAGGGAAAGATTGAGGAAGGTTGTGATGATGTGTGTGCTTCAATGTGCAAAACCTAAAACATGAAAGTGAGAGTCGGAGATTCAAACAATAGGCTTCATAGTGAATTGCCATTTCTAAGCTTTGATGTTCAAAGAAAAGATGTTCATGGCAACCTTTTTAAAACATTGACTATCACTAAAAGCTTAAATGACACCCAATAAAGAAATGACATGACCTTATAGGGGTAAAAAGTTTGGCTTTGGATCTAAAAAAATAGACCGGTTTGTTTATTTTGTTGTTTTGAATATCTAAATCAAAACCAATTATCTGATAGATGATAATCGATATCAAGTAGTAATTGAAATATTTATATAACTCCTTACTAATATTATTTTAAAAATGGGTTAAATTAAAAAAAAGTGGGAATGTGTTCATACCCCTATTTTATTTTGATATTGTTTACTCCTCTTTAACTTTTCTTCACAGTTTGCCCCTCTTTTATATTTTTAATCATTTTATGCCCTCTTCATAATTTTTATTTTTTATGGATATGTATGCCTTTAAGATGTTATCCTTTAACATCCACATGATATTCCTCTTATTTATCAGATTAATAGGGAAAATCAGATATTATTTATTTCGCAAAGTATTTATATCTTTTTTCTCGTCTCTCTTTTTATGTCCACAGAACCCTCACCGCACATAAAAAAGATAAAAGGATATAGAAGCAAGAAACATGTCAAGATTACAAATTATACCCTTAGAAGATCTCCTTGACGCCATCAATGACTTCCATACTGACAGTTTAAACGGTTTGGAGCTCAAAGATGGCATCATAGCCATCAAGTTATTAATGTTAGCAGCTAGGGATAGAGAATTCATAGTAGAGATGGAAACGATTGTAAAGATCAAACACGGCAACATAGTATTATGCCGAGATACTGCAGGATTGGCAAATAACAAAGATACTAGTCTATGAATACATGAAATATCGAACTTGGGAGCATGAGCTCCATGACTAGAAGTCCTGTGTCAAGCCGAGTTGGGCCGCAAGGAGAGAGTGGATTCTAACAGGAAAACCTTTTGGTACTACCAGAGCTCTCAATGCACCACAAGGGTCAATATGCAACAATCATGGTTTTGTGTAGCTTGAATTTCTAACAGGAACGCAACCTGAACAAATTTCAAGGATGCTAACTTGGTAGATTATGTGAAACAGCATTCAAAGCTTAGAATCAGTGAATAAGCAATGTGTTACATCTGGAGCTGTTGAAAGATGACCGAAACTCTGTAGCTCAAGCTGCTGAAGAACCTTAAGATTGCTCGTGCTTGCTTGGATGATAGGAAATTGCAGCGGGCTATCATGTAAAGTGATGGCGCAGTTAAAAGAAATCCAGACCACAATCAGTAGTGGACTCAATAGTCATTACGGGATAAATGGATGGAGTTTTGGAGTGCTGGATACAAGCTTAAAGGAAGGGAATGAAAAAAGGGATAGAAGCAACAGCAGTGAATTCTTTTGTAATGAAGGGGATGGAGTTGCACTCTTCAAGACTTGTACCAATTCCTTCAGCCGCTTCTCAACATTTCAAAGGTACAAGAAAAAAAATTCTGTATGATTTATTAGTGAAGGTTTTATAATTTTTCTACAATATCTTTGTTAACTTGTGCACCTTGTTAGAGAGTATTGTTGTTCGCATGTTACGTGCATACGTGAAGTGATTTTTAGTCAGCTTATCCTATTCTTCCACAATGAGGAAATGCTATTTTTCTCACTCTGTTTTTCATTTTCATAGCAATTCTAGTGACAGGTTCCATCTCCATGCATGTACCAAATACTGTGAGAGGAGAGCGTGCTTTCAAATGTTGAAGAAAGAAAGAGCCAAAATTGGCAGGATCTTGTTTGCTGGAGAGAAGGAGAGTTGCCTATTATAGGAGATATTTCCATTATAAAAAAATTGGGGGTAATTGGTCAAAATAAAAAGAGAAGGTGCAGCAGAGGTCAAGTGATAGAGGGATGTTGACATATTGTAGGATATTAAATATAAAAGAGGGGCAAATGTTGAAGAAATGTTATGAGAGGGATAAAAACATAATTAAAAACCAGGGAAATAGACACATTTTTCCCATTTAAAAAAAATCTGTAATAGTAACCAGATGTTGTGTGAACATTTCAATCATTCCATACTGTATGCATAATTCAACCTAGAACTGTAAGTCGAAAAGCAAAAAATTACACTCACAAATGCTAGCTAGTGCTTTAACAGTCTCACCATAACTACTTTGCTATTTTCCTATAAATAGTTGATTTATGTTGACAGTAAAACTTAGTTTAGGCATAAAAGATAATGATACAAGTGAGCAAAAGTGGTGCTTCCGAAATATCTATTACTCAACCATCCAATATTTGACAACTACTGGAAAACATGCCTAAAATTTATGTGGAAAAGCAGAATCAAATCAAATGTGAATGCCAACTGATAAGCAAATATTGGGCTTGGAGTTGGACCTTACTTCAAACTGAGCAGGGGCTAACCAACTTACAGTCTTAACTAGGATCAGCTAAATTCTAAACTTGTTATATTCATACTGAAACCTGTGACACCAAAAAGCCCAATAGGTTCATAGAACAGCTTGGCTGAAACACTATGACTCCAAGAAAACTGTGAGTGGGAACATTTCAAGACCCTAATAATGGATGTTGGCAATCATTCACAATTACATGGAAAATTTATTCAATAATAGCATGAGACTGGAATTCTTACCTCTCCTGATCTAAGATTCTTGTTATCCTCAAGCCTTTGCAGCCTTTTTCTCTGCTTCGAGCTGCTGCAGTTCTATTAGTCGTTGAGCCCATGCTTTTTCCCTTGCCACTGCAGCCATCTTCCGCTCTATCCTCTCCATTGCTTTCTTCTTTCTAGCCTCAGCCCATTGCACTTTACGTTTTTTCTTCTCAGACTGCCAACCACAAATATCATAACGTTTGTGATTAGCTAATAAGGCAGCTGATGTGGTTTTTATTAAGAATATCTTTTCTGAAACATGAAATAGAAGTCGAAAACATTGGTCATTGATCAAAAGATTGGACAGGCAAAATGGGGTGCACAAACAGCCCAACCCAAGCACTGCAAAGCCAACAAGAAGGCCGCCAAATTTTTCAGGGTGAATAAAAAGAGCATTAAGGGGGGAAACAGGCAGATAGAAGATAAATAAATCTAAAATCTACCCAAAAATGCTTCAACTTAATCTCCATTACTAGGATAAGTGACTCATGATATTTGTACAGACAGCACGCTTCTTTCGAATTTAGCCCAAATAATAACAACAACAACAATAATAATAATAATAATAATAATAAAGTAAAGGTGGATGATTGAATCATGTCAGCCACATATGGACATGCATAACAATATGAGCTTAGTAACTAACAGATAGCAATAGATCAGGCATTATTGTTAACCAAAGGAAGAGAAAATGAACAAAATGCATGAGTCTAAAAAAAAGGTAGCAAAAATAAATGATAAAACAACAAGAATTAAGCCTTTATTGCAGACTTTTGTGTAAGCTACATGTATCATTTTCACCACTCAGCTCTAGTAAATGAAATTCCCTCTGTTAACTCAGCAATACCATATCCATACAAAATATTCACAAAAAAAATGAAAATAGTAATTGCCCGTTAAGGAATAGAAAAATTAATAAACAGTACCAATATGAATGCTTTCCGCTGAGCAATGCGCTTTTTCTGCTTCCTGCCTTTGACACTTCCCTTATTGGGACGACTTTCAGGTATCGGTTCTCCAGGCACATACTGAACCCAAGCATAAGGTCCTGTTTTTCCATCACACTGTTATTACCAGAATTTCGAAGGAAATAATTGGTCGTGTGACCTAAGAAATACAAATATTTCAAACTGAAGCCTATATAAGTATTGGAGAGTGACACTTGCTAAAACCACATCCGACAAATGACAGACACAAAATACTAGTTTCGGCTTTGAATAATAAAAATATCAGCACAGGAGACACTCAAGCCAGGTTGGCTTCAGAAAGCATCAAAAAAAAAGTTCTGGATCCCGTCCAGTTTACAAAATCTCATGCTGGAGCAGTATCGACTTAAATAACACAAGAAAAACATCCATATATATCAGAAAAGGTCCTAGCATGCTCTAAAAACATCCCAAACATGGGGCACGGACTTTCGTTAACCTAGTGGTGAGTTGGATTTCCGAGTTTTTTCCTTTCGTTTAATTGCTTAGATTTGGAATAGAAGGATTTTAGTCATTAAGGTTATAGTTACTTCTTATAAAAATGTTCTAGTTACTAGTATGTACTTTATCCATTTTACATATTCATAACTACAGATCTGTGTGTGCGATGGCAAGCATATTTGTGGGGTCATGTCAAACTTTGAGTGGTCAAGTCCATGTTTTTGTATGTGCATGCTCATGTCTCCAATCTCCACATTACTTTTTTAAGAAGGGGTCACTAGGTCAGTCTGTCAGTGGCAATGCTTACTTTACTAATATAATAGGTCTACATAATTAGTCAATGATGGTTTCTGAACTATTAAGAATGCATGTATTTTTTTTCCATATTCTAAAGACAGGAACTAGGCTCGTAAAACACCTAGTTACTAGTTTCAGACCTAAACTGCACCAATTTTCACATGGTGATAGAATAATATATGACAAAAAGACTGGCCATAAGATGTCATAATGATACAGAATGTTTTTAGGAGGGAAGAAATTTAGGGAAAGTGGAGGCAGGGGGTTTAGAAGATGCACATAAGAAATCAATGAAGGAAATTAGAAAAAATTTGAGGAGGATAGAGAAAACTCAAACACATATCACCTCAATCAATCAATCTTCAATAAGCATCAATTCTGAAGATACTAATCGGACAAAAATTTACATTACTCCTTATAGATGGAATACTCCAACTAGAAAATAAAATCAAATTTCTAAGTACCTCACCTACTAAAAATCAAATTGAACTCAAACCAAACCTTAAGAAGAGAACTTATGTCTAAAATAAAATAACAAAATATGTAAAGGTCATCTAACTAACATTTTAGGCTTGGTTTGGGCGTGGGGGACTCTACCCACCATTTCCCCTCAAGAAAAACACTAACAATTTAGGCATGATGTCTTTGGATGAATGTCTGTTTCCATTGCAATAGTTCTTCATCAAGCAATCTTTAAAACTAAGGAATGACACAGTAAGAATACAAACAGTAAACATACAAATAACATTATACATATTTTTAACTAAAGTATAAATAGTAAATAATAAGAGGACTAAAACATGCATACAGTAGATTAATAATGAAAGATGAACTAATACACTACATATTCCTATTCCATAAAATAGCACCAAGCTTGCAAATAACCAAGTAGAACGCAACACGTTCATTGTATTTGATTAGAAACTTGTATAGATTGTGAATCTTGTGATCCATTATCATCCAAATACACACCTTGTTTACTTAAGAAAAAACAAATAAATTCAATCCGAAAGATGATTGAACAATGAAACCAATTATCTCAGTATGAATTTAGCTTCTTGTACCAGATGTTAACTTAGATGTATCAGATATGAAAAAAACATTAGGATATATCAAGGTATTGAAATATTAGAGAATATGGTAAGTATTTAAGATGGATGCAGCTCCTTATTCATGTGCTCTTGTTTCATAATTCATAGGTTCATATTCGTAGAAATGAGTATTTACTATTTAGAAAAAACTTTGTTAAAGAAAAACGAAGCAAGTGAACTAGAAAAGCCTTAGGGCCCTATAGGGTGGAATCCTGGAAAATCTCTCGAGACCTAGACTGTGTCACATCTAGTTGGAAAAAGGAATAAGTTAATAGTGGCATTCCTCTTAATGTCATATCCACTTTACATGATAGGGACAGTGAAAGGAAGAAGCAGAACTGTAAATGGATCCAAGAGGAAACTCCAAGAAGATAGAGTGGACATGTGATGTCTCTGTTATATAGAATATGAAATTACTATACGATGAGTAAGAACTATAAGATAAAAAATGGTGAGAGAAGGAAAAAAGCAAAATAGAGGAAATTAATTCACAAATATTATAAACACAGAAGGGAAGCCAGAGAACTGATAGAACCTAGGATAGTGAACAACAAAGAGCAATCCCAAAATCAAAGCTGCCAGAGAAATCACTCTAATGAGAAGTACACATTCGCCTGTGTTTCAATGTGTACTTGCGATCAGAACCAATAATTTTGTGCTTTTCTAAATAGTTTTATTAATAGAAATACATAGTCTAATTAGTAAACACAAACGCAAGAACAACACATAAACAAAAAGAAAAAAGAGGGAAAAAATGCAACAATTTCTTCTCCCCGCCACAAGGTTAAGATGAGCTGAGTTTACATAGCATATGTATTACATTATACTTAAAAAAAAATAAGTAATAACTACTTCCCACTTCTAGAACCCAACTGTCGTGATGCGACCTCACTTTTAGGTGTGTTTGATTGGAATTCCATGTCAGAAATGGATATATATATATATATATATATATATATATATATATATATATATATATACGGGTAAAATGTTCCTAAAAGATCTCCTTAGATTACAATCTACGGTGACGATCTAAAATCCCACCATGTACCATTCCTACAAACAATCAACTCCATTCATCACGATTTTCATGTCCTAAAATGCTTATATATATAGAAAATTATGTAATTTGAATATTTTTTAACCATCCATCAAACAGTGTCATTTGTCCTATATTTGAAAACTTGTTCATTTTGTAAGCATTTGATGCATGTTTAAAAAATATCAAGGGTGGATGATTTTTTATACAGTCATTTTAGGGTATGTAGATCAAAACAGATGGATCAAATCATCCTCAGAGATGCTCCATGGTGAGATTTTAGGCCTCCTCCTCAGATAGTAATCTAAGGAGACACACTAGGGACACTTTACCCATTATTATAATGATACCATTAGAACTAAAAACTACGGCCTACAGGCCTATTGCAAGCCCACAAGAAACACATTAAGGACCTCACCTTAGACTTCGAACCATCGGGAAACATAAATGAGAAAAACCAAAGTGAAACATTCCCCAAGTTTGAATTGTGCCACTTCTAAAGGATTTTCAACTTATAAAATTATGACAAAATTCCCTTTTTATTCGTATACTTATATTTGGTCTTCATATTATTAGATTTTCAAAGAGTTCAACCGTTATCGTGTTGCAGTTATATATCTTTTTCCCTATTGCCATCTACTAATGTTCAAATTCTCAATGAAAGCCTGGGGAGTCAGTAAACAGGATACCTACAATTTCGTTTTTCATCCATTCAAATCTTCGTATTCAGAGATTTTTTTTATGGACATCAATAGCAAAAGTCCCCATGCTTCCACTAAATTATTAAAAAAAGATTCAATTTTTACATAGAAGTAACAAAACCTGGGGGTCTGAGGCTGGTCCTCTTCTTCCTGGGCTTGGTCCCGGGCCGTCTCTTGGGGTACCGAGTGTCGGTCAGGCTGCCGATGACCAACCCACCCGTCGGCGTCGTCGAGAAGCCCCTCTCCGGCGGGGAAAGCCACTGCTGATGGAAGAGCAAGGCAGTCTGGAATTTTCCGCCACCGGCGAGAGCTGGGGGCAGAGAAGAGGAGGCGGCTCTAGGGGCTAATTGGAGAAGAGAAATGGGAGGAAGAATGTGACGAGACGATGATGATGACAAAGGGCGGATGATACTTCGCAAAGCTCCGCCAAAAACCATTTTTCTCTCTGTGTATCAAAGATTCAAGTTTCAGGTGATTTAGAGAAAATGAGATCAAACCCTAGAGAGGGAAATGAGAGAGAGAGAGAGAGAGAGAGAGAGAGAGAGAGATTTTCAGCACGTGATGGTCAGATGAAAAGGCATAGAAAGGCTTACTAGTTAGTCTTTTATAGACAAAAATGAATTAAAACCAAAATATGTGATCGAAAAATATAGATTTCACGGCGTTTTCTTTCTCTTTTTCTTCGGGTATGTCAAAATTAACGGATGAGATCTATAATTTATTGTCTAGAGCTTCACAATAATTAATACACAAAGATAATCTTTCAATTAGTTAGTGAAGCTCATATTTATATAATCTTTTTGTAAGGCGAGTTGATCGAACTTCCATAACCATATTTATTATACAAAATCAATTTTGAAATATTATTAATACAATGATTTTATTTGATCACTTTTTGTAAATCACATATTTTTAAAATTATGTCCCTGAAATGCTATCCGTTGAAATATTTGTATCATATTGTAGTGGTTAGATTTTAACTCTCGTTAAGATCACGAAGCGACCAACGAACTCGACATGCTAGCAGGCCCAGCACGGGCTCAAGGAGAAAATCTCAGATCCTGTCTCGAGCCCACACTTGTCCCAAGCTACCTGCACGAATCTGTGACTATCAGGTCCCTTCCCGGGACCACATCTAGCCGGGATCATCCATTCGGGTGCTTAACTCAGACAAAGTTATTCTGCTACTCGGAGGCTTGGGCCTCGACGAAGACCCTCCACGAAGTGTCGCTTCTATGCAAGTTACAACCTAGCGATAAGATCCCGTGATTCATGAATTCAGTTATGTTGTCGAATCATCCCCACATTTAAAACATTGCAATACTCATACTTCAATTCAGGCTGTTATGAACAGTGGCGGATATTTCTCTGATAATCCCAGCAATCAAGTGGCTTGATCTGGGCAATTATGAGGAAACCACAACATCCAAATCATGCAAGTATGGAGATCCGGAATTTCTCGCTCTCAATCACAAGTCCAACAGGTATATATAGACACCTCGATTGAGAAAAGGGCTCGCTTCTAATTATCACCGAGAATACTACACACAAGTATTCTTTGCTTTCTTTAAACAAGGATATTATTCTCACACCCAAGAGTCTTCGGCCTGCACCACACCGGTGCTCCTCACCAGAAAGGTGTTCTTCTTTTTTGTGATTTTGCAGGATCAATCGAGAGTATCTAATCGTCTGTGGCAAAAATCCCCACCACATTAGTGTTTTCGTTGAGAGTTTTTGAGTAAAAACTCAGAGTTCCCCCTCCTTTCGCCAAACGCTTCCAATCACCTCTCCTCAAAAAGCCTCACAAACGACATCGCCCCTCAAAAGAAGACCACTTTTCAGACCGCCTCGGCAGTCGTATCTAAAGACAAGAAGATCATCAACGAGGCATGGGTACTGCTGATCCCCATCCCTAAAATCCTGACATCGTTCTTGAGCAAGACAATGAGGAGCCCTGGCGACTACTCCAGAATACACGAGTCTCGGCTGCCTACTAAGGGACAACTCCTTCAGATGTTGACCCGCATGCAAAAGCGAACATATGAGCAAGAGGCGGAGGCGGTTTGCGAGTGCGAAAAGGCGCGCCTTAGAAAGAGATGCCAAGGAGTAGATGAAGAAGTTCCCACAATGTCAAAGGTACGCTCCTTCCTCAAGCAGGCCGAGCATGGACCTCCACACATTATGGAGTCCCTAGTCCTTCATGCAGTGAGGGCTCGACGTAGTGGGCCCACTTCACCAGCGCAACCTCAATTCTAATTCTTATTGGTCACAAGTGACTACTTCATCAAGTGGATTGAAGTTGTGACTCTCTGAAGTCACAGGGCAATAAGTGATCAAGTTCCTATGACAGAACGTGGTATGTCGCCCCGGCCTCTGAGACGAAGACCCTCCGCGAAGACCGTCATTTCTACGCTAGTTACAGCTCAGCGGTAAGATCCCCGCGATTCATGGATTCAATCATGCTGCCTGATCATCCCCACATTCAAAATGTTACAACACTCTTACTTCAATGCGGACTGTTATAGATAGTGACGGATATCTCTGCATGACAATCCAAACAATCAAGCTGTGTGATCAGGCGATTATGAGGAAATCAAAACATACAAATCATACAGTTATGGAGATCCGAAATTTCCACACCCTCAATTACAAGTTCAACACATATATATACACCTCGATTTCGATTGAGGAAAAGTTCACTTTTGATTATCACTGAGAACACTATTCTCTGTTTTTCTCAAATAAGAATACTTACGTCTGAGGGTATTCGGCCGGCACCACACCAATGCTCCTGATCTGAAAGGTATTCTTTCTTTTTTGTGTTTTTGATAAGATCAATCGGGGGTGTCTAATCATATGTGGCGAAAAAAAACCCCACCACACATATCCATTTTTAAATTTATCAAATACGATAATCATTTTCTTGAGCGTTAAATATCCTGTTTCGATTTTTTGTATTCCTGGCACAAAAACAAATATAAATATAAAAAAAAATACAGTATTATCTAGGTTATTCTATTTTTTTTCCTGTTTGAAATGGATTAACTAGCTTAATCCTTTTCACGTAATCCCTCCCTTCTTAGACAGATAGCCAAACAGGACCATAAAAAATTTAGTGACACCAAACATCATACATCAGTCCGGTCCCCAGCAGCCAATTTGCACATCAGAAGATACCGTACTTTTTATCAAAATCATAAAAAAAAAAAAAAAAAAAAATACAGGAAATGCATATAGACAAACACCAGACACCACAAAATTAGTAGTTACCATCAATTACAAAGTAATAAAAAAAATTTACCACCTCAAAAGGAGTTTTTTATCGCCTCAACGAAGCAACCTAATTAACATAATTAGGAACATCGACCAGCAAATTAAACAACAAAAGATTCAGATTCAGAGAGCAGCTGCTGCTTCCGATTCCCTGATGAAATCCCATGTCAAGATTACAATCTGCATGACAGCTGAAAACTTCTGCATACAAGACAGTACCAACTAGCAACAACAAAAGAAAAACCTGCATCTCACGAAATATTTTCTGGGTCACAGCAGAAGAAAATTAAGCAAAACAATCATCAGAAATAAGCAATGCTACCATTGCACATCAAATGGTCAAATATCAGAAGCAGGTCAGAAGACACATCAGCTATATTAGTTTTAACAAATACTGCTTCCGCCCGCAATTTTGGAGTGGAAAAATAGCGGCATAACCTGCAAAAGATACACCAGGAGTCCGGAAAGCCGCGTATGCGGGTAAAAGAAGAAACAAAATAGATAAAACTAACTAAAACCCATGTTACCCAGGATATAAAATACCCAAGAAAAAAAAGGTGAAAAATATTTTAAAAAGACCACTGAAAGCCTAATTTTAAACATTATAGACAGAAATGCCACCACCACTCCCCCCCCTACTAATGTCTGAGATTTCAATCAGGTTACAAATCTAACTATGGTACAGCAAAGGCATGGAGGCCGCGGCCGCCGCCGCCGCCATGCCATTTCCCACCCAAGGCCTCCTCTATGGGCCCTCCCCCCACCGAGCCCTGTGGCCGAAAGCTATTCTCTCATCGCCCTACTTTGATTTCCACTGCTATCTGCCGTTTAGGTCTCGCGTCCATGTCTCCATTTCTCTGGTATATAACTTGGCCATCTTGAGTGCCGCAACCGGGTCTGACACCCCAGAACCACCCACCAAAATACCACGGCTTCCACCTGCCATGTTGACATCCAGCCGTGCCACCGCTGTCCTCCCTCCTTGTTGGAAACCTGAAACCAGTTCAAACCCATTCCTCTTCTGCAGCTCAGGGAAGCTGTCAAGACGCTTCCCGTTGGCTGACGGGGGCTGAGTGTGGGCTTGTTGATAATTCACCGCAGCTCCATTTGAAGAAACACCACTGTCTTTTGCCGACAAAAAAGGTGCTCCAGCAACAGGGCCTTGATACGCTGCTAGCATGATGGCAGATTCTGGCAGCGATGAAAAACCAGTTTGTATTCGATGCCCGTCCCAGTAGCCATAACTTCGTAGGGGAACCTCTCCAGGCTTGACTGGCCAATACATTCAGACCCAGATGGAAATATGGAAGAACTGCTGTCTGTTCTGCTAGCGGACATCTTCGCTGTTGCATGTTTCTTCTGTTTTGGGGAAAGAGGCTGGCTGTCGGTCTCCTGCGAGGAAGAAATAGATTTCTGCTGGGAGGAGGGGTTAGTAAGAATCTGACCGAACAGCTTGACGTCACCAGTTCGGTGAGTAGACTGCTCATCTGTCTCTTGGCATGAGTTCTTAGAACACAGTCTTAACTGCGAGTCTGACAGGTCCTCTTTCCTTTGAAAGAATAACATCCCAGACCTTGAATTTGACGCTATTGAAACGTCACCTTTCTCATTGTGAATATCTGGAGCAAAGTATCGATTCAATTGGGAACCTAAATTTCCCATAGAATGGCTTTCACACAGGATTGATTTCTCGTTGATTAAATTTGCCTCCCTTTTTGATTCTTGTTGGTTCATAACATGCACAGGATAGCCACTTAGAACATGTGAAGACTGATCGATCTGATTCAAGTTGATTCTGGACAGACATTGCTGATAGAAATCATTAGTGGCTGGCCCTTGGTGCAGTTTTTGCAGATGCTCGTTAAAATTAAGAGTAGACTGGGATCGTACTCGAAAGGAGCCCTCAGAACAAATGGAAGAAGGATCAGGCAACACAGTGCTCAAAGGCAGAGAATAAGCCCGGTCCTGCTTTGGAGACATCTGAGATTTCGCTCGTGAGCAAGAAAGCAGTTCCACAGGCATTGGCTCCTGATGGGCAGAAAAGCTGAAAGCACGCTTAGGGCAAGCATTCATTTTAGGTGCTTTGTAAGAATCACTTTCTTTAGTGCTGGACTCTGCAGCCAAAGAAAAACTCACGCTATTGATCTTATCAGTGTCAATCTTCCGCTTCCTCCCCTCAGAATCAGTCTCAGACACTATCAAGACTTGCTCAGCATCCACTTCCACTTCACTTTTCACACCAACTGCAGGAGATTTCCCCCCAGGAATAACTCCCTGCTGGACCTCAGCAGTAATCTCAGGCTTCAGTTGCTCACCTTCAATGCACAATGCTGGAGAAGGCTTCACAAGTGAGACAGAAACGCTGTTGTCCACTTTTCCAACTTCTCCACCCACCACCACTTCTCCCAATTCTCTATCCATTGTTGACTCTGTACCTTCATGCTGCAGTACAAGTCCAATGTGTTTCAATGCAGCGTCACCCATTCCTTCCGCACCTCTTGCCTGAACACTCTCTCTCTTAGTTTCCAACCTCTCGACTTTTAGGGCAGATTCAAGTTCATCAACCTTGCCATCAACTTCTTCCTGATGAGATCCTCCCACCTCATTCTGCTCACTTGACCTATCAGTTTCAGTTTGCAAGGAAGTGTTTCCGACATGAACAGACCCTTCAACACCAGTGTTTGACACAGACTGAGTGAAGTCCACATCCATTCTAGAACAGGACTGTGTGCTGCAGATTGTAGAGTCCATCTCAGCAGCACAAACATCATCTGTGTCGCTCCTACCTCCATTTGAATCACTAATTGGTGTACTGCCATTGCCAGCTCCTGGATGGATCTGATCTAGGCTGAGACATTTTTTAGCTTTACTGAAGAATATCTTACACTGGTCTGTTGACTTAGTTCCAACACACTCTGAGATCCTTGCAAAATCCTTGCCATACAAGCTCAAAGACCTGATGAACATGGATTTCTCCTCGTCGGTCCAATCTACTGAGCCCAATTCACAGCAGCCTTCATCAGAGCATGTGTCCTCCTCCTCAATGGTCTGGGTAACTTCAGGTGTCAAAGGTCTGTCATTCCTAACAAAGTTCATCTTTTCTGGAGGTGAAACGGAACTTGTAACACAAGAGCTCACTGCCTCGGAAGAAAGAGCACCATACACGCCTGCCAGAGCATCAGGACCTGTGGGTTCCTTTTCATTCCCAGATATCTCGATGCTGCTTGCCCTTTCTACAGAGCTGTAACTTCCACGTGACACTTTTAAGTTGTGGTAACTAGGAACAACAGACCTCTCGGAATACTTCTGCTGATTCCTTGAGGTGCCATTGTTGTTCGCCACTGCCACTGATACTGCCCCCAGCATATTGAGCGAAGGAATGTTAGCCTCGTGATTCCACTTCTTCCCTGATGTTACCAGGAATGATGTGTTGGTGGACAAGCCCCGCCATTGCTTTCTCAGATCCAACTGTTTCTTCACATCTCTGAAACTTTCTGACTTGTGGTTTTTGTAGTAGAACTCAATGCAGTCCGCCGTCGTTTTATGGCAAAGAAAAGAAGAAATCTTCGCAAAATCTTTTCCAAATGTGGCAAGCATCTCCATAAAAACTCCTTCTCTTCTTGCGTCCATGGATTTATCATTGATCTTTCCTTTTCAAAAGAAGGTGGATCTTCTATCAAGTTGTTGTTTGTAATAAACCTGGAGTATCTCCTATCCTTCTCGTCCAGCATAAGTGCTGGCATCTTCAGATCTTTTCTATAAAGCTTAATCTGGGAATCTGACAACAGCCTGCTAGTAAAATCTACAATGTCCGCCGTAGGAACAAGAGTCAAGTTACCTGCTGCAGCAACAAATAGAATCCAGAGGCAACATGAGAAACAGTAACAATAATAAATGCCGAGTATATAAAGACAAAGAAGCATCTAGTCATGGTGGCAAACTGAATGTAACTGCCATCAAGGCTGTTGTTGTGGGGTTGTTAAAAATGTGGGCAACAGAGAAATCTAACAGGCATATTATATTCATTTTAGCTTTTTCAAAAAGAAACTAAATGTACAAAAAGAAAACAGTAACACAAGCTATCAGAATTTCCATTTATCACAAACAGCCGTAGTTAATTCCAATATAATACAATGAATATGTACTACTCTTATTCCATTAATTCAAACACAAAATGAATCAATGAGTAAAAGAAATTAGTTAACACCACAAGTGAAGATTGTAAGATTGACTCAAGAAACACCAGCCACGGATACCTCATTAATTTAGCACATCCCAGGTCATACATTGTCTCAATTAAGCTGTGCAGGTGGGTGGATTGGTGAACGTGTTGAATTTTCTTTTTTTATTAGTTTCACCATTATTCTTACCTATGCTCTGTACCTTCACCCCTCTTTTTGTGGTTGATGAGTGAGTATTTTATGTGTGTGTGTCCCACTTGGATCTGCAGGTGTGGATTTCTTTCCTTCTCTCTCTCTTTTTATTTTCACTTCCCTTTCCTTCCTTTTCTTTCCATTTCTCAACTTTTCATCTTCTTTGTCAGGGTGCTATAATATCACGTAGTATGACTTATGCAAAAGATGCACCTAATATGGCTAATAAAGGTAATCTGTGATAGGACTTAAGATCAAATGTTCTATGGCTTAAAAGCTAAAACATGAAAGTGAACAACATATGGAAATTCAACAACACACGGAATAACTGGACAAATAGTGAACCAAAATACCAAGTATGTCATATTCAAACAAGTACATGGTATTACCCAAGAAAATAAAAATCTTGACAGTTTTTTGCTCCAACTTTTTGCTGTAATGTTCGTTTCTTCTCTATGCATGTGTGCTGATTCTGCTGAATAACCACCCACCAAAAAAATAAAAACAGAAGAAAATAAGAACCAACCTACCTACCAAATTAGGACACAACCTTTGTGGTTGATGTCATGCTGTTAAGAAACATAATTAGCCATATAGATATAAGTTATACCGGACATCTCGTCCTGAGACCATCAAGTAACCCTGATGCTAAACTTTAAAACCTGATGAAAAGCAATCAGTCCTCTAAACTAATGACAGCAAACATGGCATGTTACTCTATCACCAAAAGAAAGCATGGTTCACAGTCGCGGTCTCGGCCGCCGACTCGGCGGGCACTGAGACGGATCGGTCTCGGTGACTCGGATCGGTATCGGGCGATACGCGCAAAACGCTACATAGAAAGCTCAAAAAATTCTGAAAAAATCACGACAAATCTTTAAAAGATGTAGATATCCACATTCATGTATTACATATCCAAAATATATCACCTAACACACTAAACATAAAGCGAAAGTATAAATACACGCGTCGTCGGTAGAAGCATATCAAAATACATGCACAATATAGTAGATTGCACAAACTACATTCATAAATACATGCTAATGTAGTTATTTTCACATTGAATTGCGATGAGGGAGGAAAGCTTGACCAAGAACTGGATATTCATAGCAGGAAGGTATTTGCAGTTTGCACAATTGCAGATTCATTTATTCAAGTAACAAAAGTGTACATACATCCCAAAGGGCTTTAAAGGATATAAAAATGTATATTTTAGAGAAGTTAATGAGATAATCTATCAGGTGATACCCTAGATGTGAAGTTCCTATGAGTTACAGAGTGGTGCTCATCTCCTTTTTCACATGTCCATATTATAAAAGTATTTGTAGTAATACACAAGTAATAAACAGCCTTTTTTTAGGGGAAAGGCCTTGGCCTAAATTAAATACATGGGGAACAGTTAATAAATTACATCAATCAGTATCATATGATGAAGGACATCAAGCTTAAATATAACATCACCAAAGAATACAAAGGAAATTCAGCTAGCATGGTTACAATGAAATATTGAGACAATGATATATGGAAAAATGTTACATGTGCTCCAAACGAGTATCTCAAATTCCACAACCAAACATGTCCTCCAAACATAAGTATCTCAAATGCAACATGCATGCGGAGAAACACATGGGTGTTCGCGAGCCCCCCCCCCCCCCCCCAACCCAACACACAGTTATCATTATTATTGGTAGTTTCTTCACCTGTTGAGAATTGGGTGTTGCCAAAAAACAATAATAATGGTTATTCTCAAGATCTCTACGCAATTCATTCCAAATTATAACAGTAACCATCAAGGTGGAATGAGCACAAAAAGGCCTTTCAAAAAGGAAATCACATCTTGACTCAAATTTTCCCCATAATCCACATCTTGAAACCTTGTAACATTCGTAACCTATCATGGTGGGAGGTTGGCACGAAAAACTTCCATAGAATTGATACTTAGCAATTTGCTAACAATGTACACAATACAATTTTATTTGATAATCGTGTGCGACAATAACAACAACAAAGCCTGTATCCCAAATTTTTTGGGTCAACTATCCTTTTCTCGCATTCTCCTATGTTAACGTCTATCTCCTCATTTATTTAAAAATCGTGTAATTAACCCAAAGTTCGACAATAGGTATTAAAGGCAGCACAGATTGCATAATTACTAACTAAAGTAATCAATCATTCATCTTAAATCTAAAAATCCTTGATCAATGTCTAAAAGCTATCAACTAATATTCAACACTCTTGACTAGCATGATAGAATTACCCACATATTTTTCTAGTACATGCACCTGTGTGTTCTCCAAATGTGCATACAAGTTGGATCGAATGTGTCAGTACATGATAAAGGAACCATATGTTGCACCTACAATAGATTCACCATCATTAAGGGAGGAAGCAAAAAAAGGACATATTGCCCATGATATAATCTAAAGACCATGTAGAAGTGACTCCTTAATGTTGCTAGGCAATGTTGCTATATCTACTAGATTTTAGGGCTTGTTTAGCAAGTGGAGTTAGGAATTAGTATTTCCTGTCTTGGAAGAAGAGAATTTGAAAGGAGCTAGGAATTAGGTTTTTTTTTTTTTTAATTGTTTGGTTAGAATTAGATTTAGCTAGAGTTAAGGGGTTAAGATAGGGGGGGGGGGGGGGGGAGAGAGGGGCAAATTCCAACCTTTGGTGAAATTAGTAACTCTTGAGTTTTGAATTTAGGTGGAATTCAAGGTGATTTTGAAGGTGGTTTTGAATTAAATCCATTTCATCATGACTTACTAACTCTAGCCAAAATTAGATCATTTGGCAAGAGTTAGCCGGACTTGGCTCAATTCTTGAGCTAACTCCAGCACTCCACTTGCCAAACAAACTTACACCATAGAGAAAAATAATTCACATAGACTGATTTCCAAGCGTTTAAAATGTGGTTTGAAAGGTTTCCAACTTTTAAAGAATGTTAACACAATAATACCAAGGCCACAAAGACTGAAAGAAGCCGAAGCATGATGATCATGCATGAACTCAGACCCAGCAAATTTCCTCAAACACGAAATGAATGAAAGAACAGATAAATCATTATATATCAGTATGGGGACCATAAGTAATGAAGTTAAAGATTAGCTCATCGCTGGCATAAATAAAAATAAAAGAAATTAATGATGGAAACATGGAAAATTGACACAAAAGTACTGAAGATGGATACACCTGCTCCTGAAATTCAACAGAAATGAATCAGACTACATACTTTGAAACCAGAAAACTGGAGCTAAGGGGAAAAAGTGGTTCCAGACAATAGCACCAGCAGCTAAAGATAAAAATACTAGCATGAATTTTTTAAAAAAATTGACAAATATATTTATGAATGATTGCATAGAACTGCTCAGTTTGCATGCAGAGTTGAACTAATCTACTAAGATATACCTAAGCCTACAGTTTTTCTTTAGCAATTATCAATAATTAATTGACCTAAAAATAGGATAAATAAAATGTTCAGCATGAAAAATAATAATAAATAAACACTAACCAGGCAATGTGAATCTCGATCGTATAGAAGAACGGTGCTTTTGTGAGCTGCTCTGTGATGACCGCTGCTTAATTCAAAACGCTTCTGTGATTTTGGTCGTTGCTTTCTAACAGAAAGAAGTCGAAGATCCTCCTTCCACAAGTGGTGGAATGCCCTGAATTTAAGGATAAGAACTCGTTCCTTGAATTCAAGTTGGTGTTTCTGCAAGGCAAGCTGTTTTCTAATGTGCACATCATTCTTCCTGCATGACAACAATCTATCTGACCCCCAGATGTCAAATTGTTGTTGCCCAGTTGCCAAAGCTCCATCAAAAACCTGGGAAGCCCTTTTTGCTGCATCCATGTTCGAATCCATAATTATAGCTATAAATTTACTTTCCCTCTTTTCGTGTGAGCTCATATCCAGGCCAGCATTAGCACCACTACTTTCTCCGTCAACATGATTGGAATCTTCAGATCCATTTCCTGCCACTTCATTTTCTCTGAGTTCAAGGGACATTGGTTCTTCACTCCTGAAGGAGTCGATTCACCATCACTAGAAGAAGCTGTTTGAGGGATATCATTATTTGCATGTCTCACTCCAAAAGCATGCTCACCAGATGAACAAATTGGCATGACCATTTCCTCTGCAGCTGTTGTCGCAGAATAAATTACCGACTTGTATCCAATGACACCTTTGATGAATCACTAGCTGGCTCTAAGAAAGGTACAGAGGAAATGTCAGCTGAAATTTGACTGGGATCACTTTTTCCTGCATTGTTTAGGGACTTCAGTTCATTCTCCAACAAATCAATTTCACATTCAGTTTTTCCAATTCCTTGGAGATATCAGCTTTGAATGATAGTAACTTATTTATAGCAGTATTCCTCATGGAAGTGGAATCTCCAGTACAGGCATCTTCAGGTTGCAACAAATCATTAAGCAGCAAAGACAGCTTAGATATAGGAGGCAACTGATCTAACTTGATAGGAAGCTCTTCTGAACAATTTTGAAGACCTGACGCAGATGTTTCACCATGATGAATTGTATCATTATCAACATTGTTACCTTGCTAAATGGCCTATCCTCAGTACCTGCTCAACAAACAAACACCAAAAAGATTGTCATCAGTCAAAGTGCCTGTTTCGGTAATTAAAATTATATAGAACAAACAGAGAATAAATTTTTTTGGTAAGACCACTCAAGCTTAACATAGTGCAAACCTAACGCAACTTGCATCAATATGGACTCAAAATGTTCCGGTTAAATGCAAAAAAGTAAATGATGGACAATTTTTGTCGATTTGAATAGATACTGCACTGAGAATTAAAGGGGAGGGAAGGGGCATACCTTAAAGGTGTAATTAAGGATGCAAATGATGTTGTGATCTTACCTCTGGCAGGTGGCATGGGAAAGCCAGAGGGGCAGCAACAAACCCCATGAAATACAGAAAGAACGAAAAGAAAAGAAAACAATGAAATGAGTACAGATAGAGGAACTAAACAAGATTAGGAGTATGGTGTTGCTTTTGCATATAGATACTCCTCTTAAAGAATGACCTGTACAAAAGCACTTCCTAGAAAACCACTTCCACATAGCTGAAGTGCTTATTATTTTGAAATTTAAAGCGCATATGAACAAAGATCAATGTTGAAATAGGCTGGTTTGAACTATGAAGTAGTTCCAATAAAAATGGATGTCAGGAGAAAGTATAAATAGAATTACAGTAACATTCAACCAATAGAGAGAAGAAACAGAAACTTTTTAGAAGTCAGATAACACGAGAGAACATATACAAGAAAAGAAAGACATAACAGGGTGTGCTTTTTTTGCTTCTGCGATTGAGAGAAGCGAGAAAATGTCTATTTAAGGTAGCCTGTAAATCACAAAAGGGATTACATATTAGCTACAGAAGGACCCCCCCCCACCCCCCAAAAAAAAAAAAAAAAAAAAAAAAAAACCCTAATTATATTGGTTTCACTTATGCTTTTAAAAAAAATGCAAGATACATAAAATATGTATATCTTGCACACAACATACTCCCCAGAACTTAGAATATGTGAAATTCAAATAATTTCAAGGTGCTCAATACTCTTCAACTATTTGTTTATAAAGGTCAATACCAAGCATGGCGAAAGTACAAAAGCCTCATTTTCCAATAATACATGTGTTGACAGTAATAATTATTTATTCGTGTCCCCCGGTATCCAATGATTCCTGTTCAATGATTCAAATCCATGCTGAAGTTTTTTTTCTTTTCCAAACTTCACTTGGTTATTTTCTAACACATTTTATTTTACTCAAATATTAGTAAATACAGTTGCCTGATCAAGCCCCTGAGTTTGC
This sequence comes from Agave tequilana, assembly GCA_038442645.1. NCBI lineage: Eukaryota > Viridiplantae > Streptophyta > Magnoliopsida > Asparagales > Asparagaceae > Agave > Agave tequilana. The sequence continues at coordinate 53,205 of JAVJIF010013185.1, forward strand.
AGTTGGACTTCAGAGAGACATGCATGACAAGAGTGGATAAGAAAACAAATACATCAACCATTCTTTTCTGCAGTTGGATGAGTAGCAGGAAGGTCCAAGAAGTGCGGGAAAAACTAGGAGGCATCAAGTATGAATATAAGCGGACAAACTAGGAGGCATCAAGTATGAAAGATAAGGTATGGTTTCCATGCATCCATAGACCAAGTATATCCAACATTTGACTAATTAACAACCTTAAGCTAGGGTTGCTGATGACTCCAGTTATTCATGAAATCAAACAAAACTCCTACCAAGCCACAAGAGAGAGAAACGCAAAAGGGTAAAATATCCGACTATTGATCATGCAAAATGCGGAAAGGATTTAAGAACTAAAAGATTAATGGTTGTCTTTAAAAATCAAACTGCAAATTCCCAGATCCGCCAACATCAGTTAACAGAAACAAAGGCTACAAATGCATTGTTAAAATGAGTTTGACTATGATTTGTAATTTGCAATCTCCATTGACAGGATATTTCCAACTTCCTCTTATTGTTAAATGGATCAACCTATGCTAAAAAGGGAATAAGGCTTTATCTTCTTGGAGTAATAATTCATTCAAACATACCAGCTTCCTAACTCAGGAAATTAATTTGAAATGGCAGTGGTGAAGGTGTTTGTCAGACAACCCATTTACAACATAAAACTCATCAGTCATCAGAAAAAAAAGATCAACAGCGCCCGACATATATTCAAGTTCATCTAAAAGACAACTCATATACCATAGCTAACCAATCTGACATCAACACAACCAAACAGTGCCCAATGTCCTAGATGACTATAATGGTGAGCCCAACCAAATGGACAAGTAAGAATCCAACTGTGCTTTTGGCAAAATCAAAACAGATCTCTGAAGACCTGAAAAGGTAATTAACTGACCTCCAAAATCTAAAAAGGCAGACAAGAACATCACAGCTTTCCTGCATAAAAGGACTGGAGAAGAAATACATCTAGGCCTATAGTCCAAACATACTAGTCAATGTTAGCGTATGTGCCAGGATATCTATCATACATAGTTAAGAAAAAAGGGGAACTTGGGGCTCCTGTTTTTAGGTACAAACTTAATATTACAAGACTTTCTAAGTTTGATATAATTAGCATGCTTTAGCAACCATAATGTTTCACAAGAAGAACTATACTTAGTTTTACAAATAATTTCATGAGGATGGATGATCAATAAATTTGATCGCTACTTAAACTACATACCATCATCGCCTGCGATGTATTATGATAACAAGCTAGGTTTTCCCAAATAAAAAAAAAAGATAAAAGATAAAATCTAAAGAGAAATAAAGCTAGCCAGTGTTTGAATCCTACAAATACAGAACATATACACATACACAACACTAAAAGTTGACGGATCCAACCAAAATACTTGCTAATGTTCTCTAGAAATAGTGAAACTGAAGGAAAATATCCTCACTCACCTGGAGAAGAGCAAACAGCAGAGCACGGAGTCGCGGGGGACATCGATCCAGCCATCCCCATGACCTTCGGGCTTGACTCACTAACTTGATCCTTCCCACTGTTCGACGATCCCTCCACCTTCTGCTTCTCGTATTTCGCCAATCCCTGGCCCCATGTAAGCCTCGGCTTCTTTTTCGGCACCCCATCGTCCAAAGGCGCCGGCGAGCTCATCGGAGACCGCACCGGCGTCTCCTTCCCCAAATTCGGCACCGAAACCTCTAACAACCCATTCCACACTCTTCAACCTCTGATCTGACAGCCTTTGATGATGAGATCGAACCTTGACGGCTCCACTTCAAAGGTTTCCAACCGAGTGACCCTAAGGAGTGATCTCTATCCGGTCTCGATCCGATCTCTGATCATCAGCACCACCACTGTTCTTATTGAAGATCTTCAATGGAGGAGGGGGAGGAGGAGGTGAGGTGATCGGAACGGCGACTGACCTCTGCGAAGTCGCGTGGCCAGGCACGTAACCATCGTAGTATGGCGATCGCGGAAAGAACCACGGCTCTCTCTACTGCTACTACGTCTTCCGTTGTATCTTCCGTTAGATGACCTGAAACCGTCGTCGGACCTTGACGGCGTGCATCCGTGGCCATTAGGTTCATCATACAGCTGGTAATAGCTCCCGTTCTGCCGATGATAACCTACAAAGTCCCAAAGAAACCCATAAGATTTCAAATATCCTAGACTTAGACCATAAAAATCACAGATCTGGAAAGTCTTAGGGGTTTACTCGGCAGAGGACGGCGAGGCGAGGCACGAGGGAAGTGGTAGAAGTCGCGCCACCGAGGGGTGGAGTTAGCGCCACCTCCGCCGAAGGCGGCAGTGGCTAGCGCATCACCAGAGGTGCTACTATCGTGCTTCCGGTCTTTGAACACGAAGTCCTTGCGATCCCAAGGGAGTGGTTCAGGCGGCATGAAATTGGGCAGCACCAAAGGGGCATCGATTGCCCTCGTGATCTAGCAACAAGCAACAATCAAAATCTCCACGATTCCAACGCTGAGCTCTAGTTTCCGATCTGAACCGAATTGGAGGGATGAATAAGAAAAAAAAATGAAATTTAGGAAAAATCGCAAAAGAGGGAACTTTGACATACATGGGAGCTGCGGAGGTATCCGCCGTAATTTAGACGGAGAAAGTCGCCGACGTTGAGTCCCGTTGCGTCGGGCATTATCTTTTTCTTGAAGAAGAGAAAAAGAGGTGGGAAATGGGGGAAGAGAGAGAAACGGGAAGCGATGAAGGAGAGAGAAAACACAAAGCCCCGGCCTGGACTTCAATGCTCTATGAACCGAAAATTTATCTCCCTTCACGTCCGCCTAATTAATATTATTTATTTAAATTAAAATATATGCTCAGAAAATAATAATAATTATTTTATTATTTAAAAGCTCCTCCGGACTTTATACGGACTCAGCCATTAGACCCGATTGCCCCTAGGGTCTGCGTAAATTACGTTTCCTGCCATTCTCTGACCCTTCTCTCAATCAAGAGTCTGCAATCGCGCGCCAATAGATTCGCTTCCTCTCTGATCACGCAAAGCTCGGGTTTCCGCTTTGACGCTTTATGCCCTCCTCTTTCCCCGTTGGATTGGTCGAAAGGACGGTCTTGATTCAACCTCGGTCAAGGGGCATTATGGGAAGGCGCATCATGGAAGGCAGCGGCGTTTTGGAATGTTTGATAAACGGCCGTGGTTACGGCGTGACACGTATGAGCGTCTGGGGAGCACGTTACTGACGGCTGTGATTGTTGACTGAACAGGGGTGCTTCGGGAATTTAAAGTTTTGCTTTCCATTTCGTGAATTTGTTTGTCAGCAGGGGCAAAGTGGGAAACATGTAAAGTTTCGTTTCGGAGTTCTTCCCGTTGCGGTCAATAGCAAGGAGACGGGGACGAGATTTGCAGCCACGTCGGCGCCCGCGCGTGCGAGGCCTCGCTCGAGGTACGAGCGCGCACGTGTGCCCGATCGGAGACTAACGGCAGAGCCTTCGGGCTGACGGGAGTGAACGCCGTTAAAGCATTTTCACTGGAATCCTTCATTCCGCAAAAAAGGAAAAGTCCGAGATTAAAGATTTTGTCGGCAGCGAAATCGAAGATCATCAAAATTAGCAGGTGGCGTTCTCCTTTAAGGGGCGCGATTATTCTCGGGCGACCGCACAAAGGACGGTGGGGCGTGGGGCGGTGATTTGGACGGACCCGATTGATTTATCTGTAAGTCGTTAGGGTTTTAGTTTCGGGAAGGGTTTGCTAAAGTACGATTTTGCCCTTGAGGCGGGGTTTAGAGGCCAAATTTTCCGAGTGCGGGACAGAAGGAATCCGCGGGTGTGAGGTGCTGAACTCATGCCCGTGCGATGCATACGTTGTGTCGAAGCAGCATGTCACGTGACTTGCCAACTACAAATGTTTGTGAGGGTGCAGACCGTGCAGTCCCCGAGCACTGGGACCCACTGCTGACTCCCTTGTCTGCTGACATGTGACCCAGTCCTCTGGAGTACTGTATGCAGAGAAAAATCCTATCGTATTGAGGTTTCTAGAGTACATAACAGCAGTAGTGTATTTGCCCTTGACTGCCTCTTGAAAATTACGGCGTGGAGATTATTAAAGATTTAACTTTTGTAGCTATTTGGGAACTGGTTTTTATTTCAATCGCATGAAATCAACTTAAGTGACAACCACATTACACATAAAAATCTTAAATTGAAATACGTGTAGTCTG